>LOEQ01016751.1:0-12634 GCA_001685075.1 Bramus lutescens | reverse complement strand
CCTTCAGGCATACACACAGAGAGAATATTGTATACATAATAAATAAATAAATAACTATTTTTAAAAAGTCTTTAAAGAGACAGAGTACAGATAGTCATAGATTAAAAGGAATAAAGAAATATAAGCCACATAAAAATGAAATATACACAGAGAGTCTAGATTATGTATGTTATTATGTTTTCTTTGAATTTTTTGACTGTAAATGAGCTAAACAGAGAGACATTTCATAGTACATACTACTAAGCCAAACCAATACATATATTTTCAATGTATCTTGACTTCAAAATTTGGGTTTAAGAATATGTTGCTTTGGAAAAGAGGTTCTTTTGTTTCCACAGAGGATGAGGAACTGTGGATTCCTTTCAGACTAAGATGACTTGATGGTCCAAAAACACCCAAAATGTCTCTGTGAACTCCTAAAATTATTTCACCCAACAAAAAGCAGGAAGCAGTTTGGAGAGAACTATGTCCAAATTCCCTAAATTATTGTTTATAAATGTTTGTTTACATTTAAATGGGGATATTATATAAAGATGAATACTTTGTATTTGTGTGGATCTTGGTTTATTGATACAAATTTAAGGTCAATTTTGTTAAATGTATATTTCTGCTCTTGATTAAGGTATTGTGTTTGTACAGCTCATTTAAAATGTAATGCATTATTAAGAAATATAGGTTAATAGATAGTCATCTATAGCAGTCCAACTTATAGTCATGGTTAGTTAGGTTTTCTAGATGTATAGAAATATATTTCAGATGGATAGGTATTTTTCAAACCTGTCAAAGATTACAGAATATGGCATTTAAAATGTATTAAGAACTTTAAGAACTTGGGACTTTTAATGACAATGAGACACATCTGTTCCTGGCAGCACCAATTACTTCAAGAGGATGATGAGCATCAAAGAGGCTCCTTATTGACTTTGCTATCCATTTGGGCAAGAAACTTCTCTTGCTTGGACTACTTGATACTATACTGTATGAACTGAACTTACTTGCAGGACCCACAAAAAAATGACAGCTGAACTTGCCTAATGGTGAGATGATCCTTTGGGGTTCTTGCTACATGAAAAAGTCTGACAGACATTTTCCAGAATGCAAAAGGAAGCAACTGATCAATTTTGTCAGTACATGGCATAAGAGATCTTCAAATTTCCTGCTTCATGAGAAAGTCTGCTGGATACTATGGGCCTGTAGGCTGAAGATAGGTTCTCCCAATGTTACAGAAGAACTCTGGGTGACTGTCAAGGCAGTGACCTGTGTCTGTCAATTCTAGAGTTTTGAAAATTGTTTACAATGCACTTCCTACTTACTTAGGTAATGTTATATCTTTCTAAGGTCTTTGATGAAGTTGAAGAATAGGCAGTTATAGTTTTCCTTACTTATCATAAAAGACAAAGTAGATATAAATATTGTAACTATAATTCTTACTTGATAACTGTTTTGTTATATGTAATTTTACTGTTAAATTTAAAACCTTCCTTTTTATTTAGACAGAAAAGGGGAGGTGATGCAGGAGGTGATCCTTGCTGTGAAGGTTTTATTGCCATTGGTTAATAAAGAAGCTGCTTTCTGCCAATGGCTTAAAAGTGTGAAGTCAGGCAAAAAATTCAAATAGTGATGTAGAGAGATAGCAGGCAGAGTTGAGGAGAAGCTATGGAGCTGCTGCATGATACAGATGCAGAAGACAGACACCAGACAGAACCTTACTGGTAGGCCACAACCACATAGTCATACACAGATTAATAGAAATTGGTTGATTTAAGATAAAGAACTAGCTAGCAATACACTTAAGCTATTGGCCAAACAGTATTGAAGAAAATATAGTTTCTGTGTGATTATTTCAGTTCTGGGTGACTGGGAATGAGCAAGTGGCCTACAACAAGAAGAAAGACTGGACCTGTCATAAGATTTTGAAATTTCAAATCCCATCCCTTTTCCCACAAGGACATTACTTGTAATCCTTTTCAAACAGTTCTAATAATGGGGGACCAAGCATTCAAATATATGAGTATGTGGAGGCCATTTTCATTCATGGTGAACATTTCCTTCCAAACATGAAGTAATCAGAGGAATTTGACTGACTTTATCATTTGAAGGGAAAATATAGGTACATTACCTCGCATATCATGTAGTTCTCTCCAAATGTTAAAAAAATAGTTTGATGTCAAATACTGGACAACATAATCTCTACTTTTACCAAGTATATGTTTAAAGAAGGATATTTATTCTAAAGGAAATCTAGGTAGTGCTAAACATGTGACATTTAAATGTGAGCCATTTTTGGAGACTCACTGGTAAGTGTGATTTGAAAGTGTAATACATGTGAGGATTGGAAACTAAATTTTTTTCTCCTTTCAGGCAGACTCACAGTGGGAAATGGGCAATGGCACATAAGACCATGTTCTTCCATCTCCTGTAACTGATGAAACCCATCAAATATATCCTGGAGACCCTTGACCTTGCTGAGTGCTACAGTACAGATGCTTGCTCTCAGCCTCAAGGACTTCAACTGGGACGGAAATATAAGAGAAATAATAAGCCAGCAGACCCTGAAGTGTCCTCATGAGCAATTATCAGAAAGGATATGGGGAACTAGGTTAGCATCCTATCCCTAAACTTCATGAAGTTGCCCTACACCCCCCTATATTTAGCCCATCTGTACCACAGGGCCAGTGATGCCCATTCTGTTCATTTGTCCTGGGAAGAGAGTTCCTTATTTAACAAAATCTAGCAATTTTAGAGTGTTACAGCTTATGAAATATTCCTTCTGGCTCATGTGTTTGATTGAATACTTGGTCCCTGCTTAATTGTGTACTGGGGTGGGGAAGGGGGTTGCTAAACATTATCAGGTGATTCCTAGCTGGAAGAAGTGAATTTCTCAGAGGAAGGCCTTGAGGGTTTTAACCTCAGCTCTTCCTTGATCTGAACTGTCCTTTTACAGAACCATTGAGTTAAAGAACAAGCTCTGTCAGATGATCCCACCACCAGTTCGTTCTTGATGTTACAGTTTGCATCTTTGAACCATACGTCAAAATAAATTTTACCTTTAACTTGCACCTATGAGGTATGTAGTCATAGCCACAAAGAAAGTTGGTATTAGGAGTGAGGTCCTTGCTGTGATAAACCCTGCCATGCTGTTCTGAGGTCTCAGGCTCTGGTTTGCAGGAGAAATATCTGAAGCTATCAAAAGAGAATTCCTAGGATGCTTTAGGCATAACATAATGGACTGTTTTGTGAGGGTTTCTAAGACCAGAATGTTAATAGAAATATGAACAGAGAAGACCAGGCTTATCAAGGTATTCTCTGAGCTAGCAACTATTCTTTCTACATTGTGGCAAATACTGTGGTGATCTAAGCCCAGAAAAACATTGCAGAAGTCAAAGTGGAAACACCGTGAGACTCAAAGGATAATGAAAAGGCTAGGAAGTAATCCCTTCTAGATGAAGACGGCCATTTGTACTTATGAATACAAAGCTCCTGTGACTACCTACACAAGACCCTGTACACCAAGAAAACAAAAGTAAGGTTAGTTGCAAAGAAGAAGGTGAGCTGCAGTGATGGTGTTTGAAATAAGATTATGTGAGTATATACTGCATGTGTAACATGGAGATGGGAACATCCAATATTGATAATTATTAAGAATTTTTTTTGGAATGCCAGCAAATGTAGGAAGGAACACAGAAGTGTCTGTGACCTTCTACAACATCTAGATAATGATGTTCCCCTACCTCAGACATTTTTTTCTGAAGACAAATATTATTTTTGAAATTGTGCTTTATATTACTTTGAATAAGCTGGGCTGTGAAGCAGGCTTCTCTGCCACACTGTAAACTCTGTTATCAAAGAGCTCTAATAAAAATAAAAAAAAGAGTCTTGTCATACAATTGCATTCAAGTGCTCAAGTCCCATTTTTCCCACTTCAGGTTTTCCAACATTAATAGGAAAAGTAACTTGGCCAGCTTCTTTCATTATGGTAGGGCAGGGATGACAGACAATATTAGGGGCTGGGGTGAATACAATCACAAAACATTAGATACATGAGAGTTACTGTCACGTATATAATGAAACTGCCAAAAATGAAAAAAAAGTCTGAAAGTCTAACTGAGACTAAATTTTAAAATGATGGATTAGTTTCTTCGAATGAGGAAATTTCAAGGCAGCATAACATTTAGTCTGTGGTGTAGTTACTACTTGATGCATTTATCCAAGTTTATAGTGAGAATTTAGATGAAGCAACGAGGCAGAGAGATGTGGAGTTTGGAGAGAAGTTAAGCACATGGTTGATGCAGATGAAGCAGCAATTTGTTCAACAGATTAACACCATTAACGAGAAACCTTGAACTTTGTGACTTGGCCCACCCCAACATTTGCCCATTTATTGGTGGGATGCCAGGAACAGTGCCTTGAGAATGAGACTTCTTTCCTTGAAAGGTCAAGTACTGCAAAAGCAAACAATCAAACAAAAAAGATTTAACTTTCAATTAAAATAAGAATACCTGATAAAAGAATACCTGAAGACATATTGCCTCAGGATTGCCCTATTCCAAGAAGGCTGTGTAGGGATATCCACAGCCCCAAGATGTCCTATTCCAACACAGCTGTCCAGAGCACATACAGTCTCAGGGGTACCTAGCTCCAACAGGGCTGCCAATAGATGTGTTTCCCCAAATTTAGTTGCTTTCAGGCACCCAGACAGAACTACACCTTTGAAAGAAGGGGCCCAGGCTATACCCTGAATTTGAAGCAGAATCTAGTACTGTCTTTATGGTGTTGTTCAGTACACATGCAGACTGGGTTATTGAGGGGTGTATCAAGATTTAAAATATAGTTGGCACTACCCTGTTGGCAGGGGTATAGGTGAGTCAGCCTTTAAGACGCAAGTGTGGGAGAGTTGGCACTACAACTCATTTGTCGTGGGACACCATGGGTGAGGGAGAGAAGGCCCCTTCACCTCATGCTCCTTGCTTCCTATGGCAGACATGTTTGCTGACCCTCCTCCTAATCAGCTGCATCACTTAGAAAAGTGGTCCTGCACCTTGCCTGGGCAGTACAGTAGAGCTGACCCTATTGACAGGGATGCAGGTGAGCCAATCCTGAAGGCATGAGAATAGGAAAGTTTGCCACTCCCCCTTGTATGCCTTGTTATGAACAAGTCCCCTTACCTGCCATGTGGTGGTGAGAGCAAGGGAAAGATATTCTCCCCCCACCCCTGCCACCTGGAGCAAGTAAGGGGGCTAACCCTCCCCCTTACCAACTGCAGTACTCGGGAAAATGGGTCCTGTACCTCTTGGAAGATCTGATCCTCCCTCATCTGCCATATGGTGATATGGGCAAAGAAGAATTGCTCCCATCCCACCCCAGGACACCTGTGGTGGTTGGGAGAGCTGTCCCTAAGGTCATAAGAGCAAGATTGCTGTCTCTGTCCCTAACCAGCTGCAGCACTCAGGAGAGTGACTCCTGCACCTCACCTGGGCAACATAGTAGAGCTGGCCCTGATGGTGAAGGTGTGGGTGAGCCTGACCCTGAAAGCAGGAGAACCAGCCCTGAACCTTGTTCATGACCACAGAGCGTGAACTAGCCTGGGAAATACCTGAGAACTCCCTCTGATGGTGAAGATGAGGAGCGCTGGCAGGCTGACCAAACCTGAAACTACCCAGACATAGGACTAAGGTGGTAACTTGGCCCACTCCAACATTAGCCCTATCTATGATCTGCTGGAGCACATGAAGGGGCCACTCCTGCAGATCCAAAGCTACAGGATCTTTACAACACAGGACATCAACAGGATATCCAAGAGAAGTCCCAGTGAGGGCCCAGTATCAATAGTGTAGCAGAAACCAGAGGCCTCAAATCAGAACAATGATTCATTGCAATGAACACTTGCAAGATGGGATCTTTCTTTCTTTTTTATTCTTTTCTTCTCTTAAATTTTTATTTCATTTTATTTTGGTAGGGAGGGTTAAGGGCAGAAGGTGGATATGAAAGGACAGAGAGATAAATGGGGTTGAGATGCATGATGTGATCCAAGCCATTGGAAGTCAGATGATGTCACTATGTGCTGTGGATGATGGACAAGGAGATACAGGATTTAGGTTTCCCCTGCCAGAAGTATCTTTTTTTTTGTTTTGTCTTTTGCTGCTTTACTCCTCCCTCTTCCTTCTTTTTGGTATGACAACATTTACTCTGCATCATTGCATACTGGAAAAAAATGAAAGTTGTTTTCATTATTTTCCATTTTAGTGAGGTTCACAGTTAAGAATGTCCTTCATTCTCAGACAAGCCTTTGGGCTTTTAAATAGTATTTGGACTATTAAGTTATGGGAACTATAGAAGTTGTATAACATGCATTTTGTATTGTGAGATGTCTGTGAGCATATGGGTCTTGATAGAAATGATACAGCTTGAATGTGAAGTGCCCTCCCCCACATACGCATGTATTTGAACACTTGGTCTCCAGGTACCGGCATCTTGGGAAGTTTAGGAAGTAGGTTGCTAGGGAACAGGGTTTTGGGTCATAGCTTAGTCCTGCTTGCCACTTGATCTCTCTTT
The DNA here is from genome assembly GCA_001685075.1 of Bramus lutescens. Classification (NCBI taxonomy): domain Eukaryota; kingdom Metazoa; phylum Chordata; class Mammalia; order Rodentia; family Cricetidae; genus Bramus; species Bramus lutescens. The sequence continues at coordinate 6,082 of LOEQ01016751.1, read as the reverse complement.
TATCGTACCCACTGAGTTGTGAGTAACAAGGTCCCACACTCTTGCCTTCCGTGCCATGATAGGTTTAGCAAAAACAAAATTCTTGTTCAGATCAAAGGATTGAAATAGTAACCGGTCTTCACTGAGATGTCTTCTCTGTGCTTTTGTCTGCCCGGTAGTTGTTATTTTTTGAGTATTGATTCAAAGGCAGATTTTAATCCCTTTGTTCCACCCAGATGCCACATCTGTCCTGCACCTGCCCTGTGCCTTGTGCATTATATTTCTACTACTGAATCTTCCCCACAATCAGATCATTGTGCTTTCTTTAGCACAGCCGTTTCTTTCCAGAGTCTATCCCAACAACTGTCTTTTCAGGTTCTTCCTACCCTTCTCTGTCCTTCTAAGGCTAATAATGGGCCAGCACCCTCATGTGTGAGACCGTGTTGTCCTCCACTGAAAACTATAACAGACTGAGAAAAGTTTTCTTTAGGCTGCTTGACTCTGAATGTACTGTGAAACGAAGCACAGCCCTTGTTGGTTCCTGCCATTAACACTTGTCTTCTTGCAGAGCACTATAATTTGTAACCTTGACCTTGAAGCAGATTACCTCTGAATATGTTGTTTTAAGCCCCGGGAGAATCATTGCCTCTCACGCCACCTTAACTTCAATAGCATGGAGTCTGTGGAGTTCCACAGAAAAGGAGAAAAGTTGAATTTTAAGAATTCCAGAAGCTAAGGTATATTTTATAGTACCTAGTTTAATAGGTAGTGGACTATACAGATTACATGAAAGAATTTTTCCACATGTGTTTTCATATACTATCTGCATCAGAGAGTCCATATATAATTATTAATAACCTGTAATACATATAGAGTGCTTTTATATGTTGTGCAACTTTCAGAAATGGATATTTCTATCTGAAAATATCAACTAGAGAAGTAATTAATGTCCATTTCAGGTAAGATAAATTCATGGCAACGTTGAAAGAGATCCATATGATGGAGTGGGAGGCTGTCTAGATTCTGTAACAGCTTCCTATGAGTTTAGAAAGTCAAAGGTAGTCCCCAGGATAAAGTTATCATTGTGATATATACTGTTCCAAATTCATATGATGAACCTTAACTTATAATGTTATCAAGATGAAGGCCTTTATTTGTGAATAAGGCAGAAACTTCATGGATGGGATCAATGGTTTATAAGAGACTTAAGGGAGTGAGTCCCATCTTGTTGCCATGTGAGGAGTATGCAACATTTATTCCTTCCAGAGGAAGCAGCATTGGAGATATGTACTTCAAAGTGCACACTGTGCCCCTAACAAACATCATCCTTGCTAGGACTTTCCCTGTTAGTGTATAGATTAAACTAATAACTGTGCAAATAGAAAATACATTCAACTCTAAAGATTATCTTAAAAAATAATATTTTGCTTCAATAGCATGAATGGATTAAGAAAGTGTTTTCTTCCTTGACAAGAGACCCTGCCAACAGTGAAGGTATTAGACTTGTTGGAGAGGCAATGCAGAGTTGAGGTATGACCTGCATGATCAGGCCATGCCTTTGTGGTCCTGGAAAGCTCAGAGGTAGAGATGTTGTCAAACCTGATCCTAATTTTACTTTACAAAGTTTACTTTCTGGGAATGGAGTGATGGCTCATTGCTTAAGAGCACTTCTTTACAGTGCAATCAAGTTGGATTTCCAGAAGTCACATGGTAGCTCATAACTACGTATACCTTCAGTTCTAGTGGATCTGACACCCTCTTCTGGCCTCTATAGGCACTATATGCACAGGGCACACAGACACACATGCAAGCAGAACACACACATGTGGCATCAAAAAACAAATAATTTTTTAAAATATTTTTAATGTACTTTTCATATCAGTAGACAAGCCAGTGGGGATGGCTGTCCCAACAGCACTGGAAGAGAACAGGTCCCAATTTCAAATAACCTGTTTAATAATTTAAATAGCCACTCATCATGGAGCTAATGCACTCCTGTTTTAATATTCTGAATGTATAAGGGTTTAGATACCACATATGAAGTGGTAAAACCAGACAATGTGGCATGCTGGCTTCTGTTAGAGGGGGTATAATGCCTGGCACCCTCCACAGCCTTAATGTCCATGAAAATATTCCATTACATTTTCCTTCAAACTCTAAGGGCAAAGGACAATACAGTATTAATGATACAAATCAACTGTAGCTTATAATCATCTTACTATCAATGTAGGTATGTAACCTCAAATTATTTTTATGGAATAAATAGATAAAGGTCTTTAGAGGCACAATTGATCCAACTCAGGAAAGTCCTGCTGCAGCCTTGACTGTAGCTTAGGTCAGCTAACTCAATAAATATCCACTGAGTGGAAGAGTAAATCAATGTGTTTGTAATGATCATGTAAGAACTAATGGGCCATGAGTAATTGTTTTAGTCAGCTTTCCATTACTGTAACAAATGTCTGAGATAAATCAACTTAAAATGAGGAAAGGTCCTTTTTGTGCACAGTTTTGAAGGGTTTAGTCCTTGACTGATGGGCTTTGTTTCTTGGTTCCTGTGTCAGCACAATACATTATGGCAAGGCATTCAGTTCAGAAGGGCCATTTCATTATAGGCCAGGAAACTAGAAGAGTAGAAGAATTAGGCTCTGGAATTCCACAGCTTCCTTCAATATCATGGTGCCAGTGACCTGAAGACCTACTACATCCAAATTATTACAGGTTTGCCAGCTCCCACTCAGTGCCAGGCTGAGTACCAGACTTTTAACATATGGGGATTTGCTGGGTGGCATTTGTTGTGTGACCTTATTCTTGGAGAAATATGGGGGAAAAATCTACTCACCCATGATTTGGAACCAACCACAGATCAAAGCACAAATAGAACCAATGACTGACTTTCTGAACCAATGAGTTTTACTTGGGTTATGTGTAGGAATATGTATGAGGGGTTATGCATGACTCAGGACAGCTGCAACACCAAAGTCCACCTAGCTGATGCTGGACACCTGGAGAGCACTAAAAATCTTACAAATACACGCTCAACAAAAGGGAAACTGTCTTCTCAGCACTTCCAGGTGATCTGAACATCTTCTAGGCAGCTTGGCTATTCTGAGTGTCTCTCAGCAGTCATCGCTGCTGATATGCATAGAGGTGCCTAGTGAATACACTCAGTTTTGGGACCTCCTAGAGCCTTTGAGTTGTATTCCTCTTGAACTGAAGCAGATTTCCTGTAGGATAGAATGTACGACCTCCTTTTAGAGTATCCTGTGTCTTAACAAGCTTAACAAATCCAAGGCAGAGGCGTTTACCTTTAAATAATTTATACAGCACCATTCTGAGTCCAAACTACAACACTGACCCATGTTCACTGATAAATGGCTTACTGCAGTCATGGTTGCATCTGAAAATTGCCAGCAAGGATCAGAGCATGTGGTTTCCATGCAGAACACATGTAAGAGAACCCTGAATTGTGAATATATTTTTTTAGTTATCCCAAACAATATGCTGTCAGCCTCACCCAGAAAGGTTGGCCCTCACACTCTACTGATTCCATTCAAATTTCCCATGAGCATGAGCTGTTCTCATGTCTTCCTGTTGTGACATATTCTCCCCTGTTTGTCTCCTACAGGATCCTAAAATATGGAAGCATCTAACATCTCACCAAGTCTGGAAAATGAAAGAGATAGGATTTTCTGCAGTATAGAAGATGTATAAGTTGTGGACTTAACTCTACAAAGCTCACGGCCAGATGAAATGACACCCATAAGCATTGTTGCAGTTTGTGTATAGTGTTTTAAATACAACGGTAGAAGAATAATCAAAGGAGTATTCTATAGGGACCCGGAAGATTATCTTATTGCAAGCTATAGTCACCCCAGCTGATTAAAAACTTTTCTGATTTGATTATAGGTAGTAGTCCAATTTTGTGTACAAAAAAATAATTCTCGACTACAGTAGAATATTATGTATATAACAAATAATTGACATTCTGGGTCTCTTCAGAAGTGGAAACATTTGCAATATAAATAATTTAGTTGGTGTTCCTTATCTGCCACTTTCTCATGGATGTGATTAACACCAAGGAAAGCAGAACTTTTACCAATATAACTTACTTCCATAAGAGAAATGCTGCATATTAGGGTTGTTTTGGTTTGTTGCCTCCTCACTACCAGGTTAATGGAGCATGAAGATCAAGAACACTGGCATCAGACCTATCTTGGTTCTGCCAGTTCTTATGACATAACACTGAGCAAACCGCTGGAAATCTCTGAGCCTCATCAATTGAGGGGTGTACTGTTTAACTCTGAGGGTCATCAAGAAGATTAAAAAAGATTGTGGAAGCACTTGGCACTGGGAAACACACACAGTCAGCGAAAGATCACTAACTATAGTTTATTCGTCTTTTATCTGTGACGGATGTGCTCTGGTTGGCTTTGCATGTTCCCAGTTGCGCTATGTTCAGTTACTACTGTTATGTGTTCACTACTGCTTGTATGGCACTATTTGACTTTCTTTGGTAAGATCTAAAAGAAACTAATATTGAAATGAATAAAGATGAAGCTATATTCTCAGCATTTGTTCTTCAAGAGCCTAAAAGTGTAACTTATTTAAAATAAAATCCAAATATTTTCCCCTTCCACTCATGAAAATAAATATATGGCCTCAAAAACATATCCTGAACTTACCAAGTGTTTCTTACTGGTGGTTGCTTGCAGTTCTACTGTTATGAGGACAAGTGTGCACATTATTCCAGGGTTCTGGATACTCTTGATATAAATAAGAGAGGAAATAAGAAACACTAGTGTTCTTAGCAAGACTGATAAATTCTGAGACTCTTCTAATGTAGACCATGATTTTAGTGAAGAAAATATATGCATTTTGTTATTAGTTATGAGCTGTTTGTTTACCATGGCTACAATGAGATTATGCTCATTCAGTAAATGCATCCTGTTTTAAAATAATAATGCTTTATATTTCAAATGTAATCCTTGTTCAGTGATTACAGAGAGACAGAGAGAGCACACATAGATAAGCCAAATGCAGAAAATAATCTATCCTTGAGCCTACTACATGGATGACATACAGCTTTACATTTTTAAAAATATTCTTTGTTACAGTTTATTTTAAATTTCTTATACTATAGTTTAATTTTATAATGCATTTTCCAATGAAGTATACAATCAATGTCTTTTCATGCCAGAAATATTTATATAGGCTGTTTTAGTGCTTGCTCTTATCCTATTAAGTGACTACACTCCTGTGGGATAAAGCTCTTGTACACTGTGAAGATTTGTCACTCACATTAGTTTAATAAAACACTGATTGGTCAGTAGCCTGGCAGCAAATATAGACTGGGAGAAAAGACAAAGAGAATTCTGGGAAGAGAAAAGCCAGAGAGTCAGTCACCTGCCAGACACAGAGGAAGCAAAATAAGAATGCCTTACTGAGAAAAGGTACCAAGTCATATGGCTAAATATAGACAAGAATTATGGGTGAATTTAAGTTGTAAGAGCTACTTAGTAATAAGCCTGAACAACAGGCCAAACAGTTTATAATTAACATAAGCCTCTGTGTGTTTGTTTGGAACTTAGCAATTGCAGGACCAGGCAGGACAGAATCTTCTGTCTACAAATGGTGCCCAAATGTTTGGTGAGAATTTCCAAATAAAGCCTGAGAAAGCTTAAAACAACAACAACAAAAATTATTCTAGACAAAGAAAAACAGAGTCAAGCACAACTTCTTTACTCTGGTAGGCTGTTTGCTTGTGGTAAACAAAGGTGCAATTCCTTTAAGAGAGGCTTCCTTACTCAGTGTTAGTGGCAAAAAACCTTGCAGCTCTTTTAAGAGGCTTTGCCACCAAACACTTAAATTGTGTTCATAAACAGTTGGAGCCATGCCTCTTGGTGGTGGCAGAGACCTTGAAACTTCACAGAATAACATGCCTCCCATCAGTACCTCCACCATGAAGCTAGGCTCCCAGAAAGCTAAGGAATGGGGCAGAGCCGGTTGCCAAAGCTGCAATTTTAATTCTAGCCATGCTGTTTAGCAGATTTAAGATTCATGTGCTCAGAAAGGATAGAGATATACAGTAAAGAGAGATTCAGAT
>LOEQ01016750.1:0-12637 GCA_001685075.1 Bramus lutescens | reverse complement strand
GGTTAGCTGGGAGATTTCAGGGAGGTTTGGTGTGTGTGCATACATAAAATATGTATGCACATTGGAGGCTTTGGGATTGTTATGTATGCTTTATAACAATATATGCTATATAACCAAATGTGCCTTTGGTTGCTCTAGCACAATTCCATAAAACAAATAGCTTTAAAATTGTGGAAATCTATTTCTTGCAGTTCTGAAGGATAAGTGGCCTTCCATCAAGGCAGTTGTCTAATGAGGACCTGTTTCCTAGTACCTTCTTTCTGTGCCTTTGTTCTGTGTCATTAATTAGCTTAGGGATCTCTCTAGGGCCTCTTTTGACCAGGTCACTAATCCCACTCATGAAAATTCTGCCCTCAAGATATCATTCATTTCAAGGGCCCCATGGATTTGGGGGTATTAAAATTTTCCCATGTGAATTTGCAAGGTTCAGTAAAGTTGAAGAAAACAAGCATCCAGACCACAGCAGGGTTCTCTTTTAAAAATGTTTTATGTGTTTTTATCAGTTAATTTTCATGGCTCTGACAAAAATACCTAAGGAAAACAGTTTAGAAGAAGACACATTTATTTGGGTCAAGGTTTCAGAAGATTCCATCCATGACTGCTTGATCCAATTGCTTTTAGCTGAGGTGATACTGCACACATGGTAGAGAGCAGTGCTGACTAGCTTGTGGCAGCCAAGAAGTAGGGTCTGGGAACCTTCAAAAAAACAATAACCATCCAAAAGTCCACTACCAGTAGCCTACCTCCTCCAATAGGGCCTACCTTCTAGTAGCCCATTCAATACAAACTCATCAGAGGGTTAATCCGCTGATGAAGTCAGAGCTCCTGTGACCCAGTTCCTTCTCTAACAGTGCCACCAGCTCGGGACAAAGCTTTCTATACCCAAGCCCCATTATCCAAACTGTAAGATATGCCTAACACCATCTGAATTATTTGGAAGATTATTGTTTTTCACTCTTACTAATTCATGCCTCTGAAAACTGACAAAGACTGACAGATCCTAAGGAAACAATAAAGAGTAAGAGGCATTTGGAGGAGACAGAAATGCTTTTCACTAGGGAGAGGCTTAGAAAATGAACAGGCCCCAGGAGCCATATGAAGAACTAAACATAACACACAAAAGCTCCCTCCAAGAAGAAAAATGACACTTTCTCCTGTGGACTGACATGTGTCCATCAAAGCTCGGTGAGGGGGTAGGATGAACCGGGCTCAGTTCACTCAGTGAAATTCCTCAAATGTTGTCAAACATCCATTCTATGGATAAAGGCATACAATATCACAGGACAATGTCTTGGGTTCCTTAATGAATGCACCTGTGAACAAGAAGAAGCTATGGATGCTTCTGGTGGAATCCGCAGCATCTCAAGAGCTTTTGTTGTTGTTTTAAAGGTAGACAAATGGCCAGGACATCCAGGTCAGATAATAGACTTATTCCCAAGTACAGCGTCCATGTGCTATCTGGTAGATAAGCCAAAGACTGGGTCTTTCCAGGGCCTGAGAAGTCTGGGCCCCAAAGTAAACACGGTGTGAGTCTTCAATATGGCCTGGACAGACCTGGATTTCGAAAGGACCATGTGGAGAAGACCTGATTTTTTAAAGGATATCTGTGGATAAAATTTAGTTCAGATTTTTATCATTTGGAAAAAGCATCAGCTTCAAGATGTGGTTACTATAGGTCAGAAATTCAAGGTTGAGAGAAAGTTAATTTTTAGGAGAGGAATTCACATGTTTGTGGGATATACAAGCTCTTTAAATAAAGGAATGTTAAGATCAGCTCCTGGTGGCTTCTATGAGCCAGCTCCAACAAGCTGCCTTCCACTGAGAGGACAATGTGATTAGCATCCCTTCAAGGCCCCCACCGTCCACCTCTAGCACCCTGGCCCTTTCCTGCTGTTAACAGATACCATGGGTCTATAGCACAGTTCTGGTGTGGATGCCATGGGGCTGTCATGCTCAAAACTCAGCATTGTCTCAACGGGACCCCCAATAATGTCTGGGCTGTGCACATTACAAGCAGGTGAAGGGAAAAGAGCACATTTGGTAGGACACTGGCTCCCTGTTTCAGACAGTAAAATGAATGTGATTCAGCATGGAACAGAAAAGGTCTACATGGAAGGGAAGCGAGCTGGGAGTGGTGGCAGCTTGCCAGACAACAGCAGTACCAGAAGGCTATCCTACATAGTCTTGCATCCCTGTCCCCTTTCCAAAGAGGGAGCACTGGGGTGTTGGCATGTGTGAGAAGGTGAGAGGACCTGAGTGGCAGCTAAATCCCAGGTCTTGGGGACCCAGAGTCCCACAGTCATCAGCAAATAGGACAACTAGCTGTGACAGACAGATCAAGGAAAAGGGGGTGAAAGAGCTTCCTGCCATTCTACAGTTGAAGGTGTGCAATGCTGGCAGTTACCAGGGGACCCCGAGATACCAGGCTCCCTAACTTAATCAGACAGATAATGCAAGTGGTGGCAGCTGAGGCCACATCAGGAAATATGGGACAATAGGAGATGGCCCTTGGGGCCTTGTGCTGTGACGGAGATAATAAACTATATAAAAATCTGTCACTGAGCGATAAGTGATGAATTAGAATCAATTATACGTTTAAAATAATAGACATTCACATCTTCCCGACTGGAAACGCAATGGTTTGGACTAGCCTCAGAGGTCCCAACACAAGAGTGATGCTCTAGGAGGCTTTCTTTACCAGCCAGACTAAAATTATCACCTACCCAGATTTCGCTAGCCAGTGTGTTTCAGGAAAGCAGCACACACAGAAAGTCAAGGGCTGAGTTTTTCAGCTTACCTCTTTCCCTGCTGCTAAGTGTGCCCTCATGTCCGTTCCCTGCAGAACCACTGCAGGAGTCCTAGGAACAAGGGAGGCCCCAGGGCAGGGATTTCCTATGCGCCCTTGCTCTTCTTCCTATAATGTGTGTTATAATCCAGTCTATTGTAAGGATGAACATTTGTGAAAATATGCTAATTTCTATGCACTGCCCTAAAGTGTAATTTGCACTAGTACTGGTAGATTTGGGTGTCTGATGAAGGGATCCAGTTTAGTTCTTCAGTGCAGCATCCTGTTATCACTGTGACAAGTACTAGCACAAGATTCCATCCTAGCTCCAGGTCCTCTCTCGGTACTGAGCACAAGAGTCACCAGACTGTCATAGAACCCAGCTACAACATCCTACCTCTTCCTCCTGTCTGCCTACAACCTCCTACGGAGTCTGCAGATAGTAAAGTTCTGTGTAACCACTGTCCTCTCCTCGGTAGGAAGTGCTCTCTCCTTCACAGCTTGGTTAAAATATACACAGGTGGTTATGTTGCATTTATTATAGAGCCGCACAAGGCAGAAAGTGGGGGGCAGGAAAGTCTTGGGTTTTATATAGTGTGTTGGTTCCTTCTTCTCAACCTCATACAAACTAGAGTCACCTGGGAAGAGGAAACCTTCATTGAGGGATTGCCTTCCCTGGACTGTCCTGTAGTCAAGTTTGTGGGTGGTGCTACCCCAGGGGGAGCGGCCTTGAATTGTATGTAAAGTAAGGTATTTAGTCCCTGTTATATATCAAGAGTCATTGGGCTTTTAAAATGTCCTCAGATAAATCAGCTGACAAAGGAGGGTTGCCATGGTAATTTGACTGTGAACTAGATAGACTGGATTGAGAAGTGCCCACCTAGGAGATAAGCAAGGCACGCTTTTGGGTCTGCCTGGGAGAGTGCTGTCAGAGCCTATTGGCTAAGGGAGAAGGCCTCGCTGAATGTGCTTGCCTGGGAGGTCTGGATGGGAGTAGAAGGCAAAAGAAAAGCACCTGGAGTGCTCTGCTCTCCCAGTGATAGGCAGAGTTCGCATCACCAAGACAATGCCCAGGGAAAACAACCTATGAGAGATTGATTTGTTTGGGTGTAAGGCTTCAGGGGTTTTCATTCTCAGTGCTCAAACCCCATGGTCTTCGGGCAGAGCATCATGGCAATGAGATCAAATGATGAGGATGATTATCCACTCTGCACAGATCAGTAGCATAAAGAGTTGGAACCAAGTATATCCATCAAACACATCTCCCAGATGGCTGGGGACCGACTTCAATACATGAACCCATGGGGCAGGTTTCATACTCAAGCCATAATACTGCCTGCCTTCTAGCCCTAAGGTAACTGGCTGACTTTGCCCCTCCCTTCCCATTCTGTCAGGGCATTTAGCTTCACCAAGGCCCAGAAGCAGCAATGCAGACTGACCAATGACTGAAGCCTCTGAACAGAGGATCAAAAGCAATCCTACTCACATGTAAGTAGTTGTGCTAAACATTTTGCCACAGCAATGGAAAGTCTAGCCCAGGCCTTGCATTAGCAGCCTTCTGTTCCTAGGGTGGTCTATTAAATGACGCAAAGTGCCAGTATCCAGATAGCACTGGACAATCAGTGGTTACTGATAATGAAAATCCCTTCAAATAATATTCTTGTTAGTTTAATTATACACTAATGGTGTTTACAAGATGGTGAACTTCTTGAGGACAGTGGATTATGCTGCACACAAAATGCCAGCACCAAGTCTAAGCCCCGGGTCTAAAAGAAGACTCGACACTTTTAATTTACACTGCATTGAAAGGGCATTGAGCTCACAAGTTACCCTAGGTCTCCAGACATCCATTTGAACTACCAGATACTGCAAACACAGCTTTACACTTGAAAATCTGTCTCTGGGCCTTTAACCATCCGTGCCCAAAACAGTACTTGTATGTGGGATGGCTGTGTTAAAACAAGACTTGTCCCCATCTCGCCAGCTGAATTGGGAAAGCTGGGGTGCAGTCTTTCCCAGATCCTTCCCTTCTCTTCTTAACTCCTCCCCCGTGCGTTCATGTTGACCTGGTAGGTTCTGTCTTTTGGAAGGCCCTGTATCCAAAGTTTAATTAGAGAATCACGCGTGGGTTTTTAAATAGCCGCTTTCTAGTGGTAAAGGCTGGGAAGCAGTCCCCAGGAGTGCACCAGGCACAGGCTGATGGCAATGGTGCCAGCCACTGCAGCGCGCTGGGACTCCCGCCCTGAATCTTATTTACATTGGGACTAACAATAGCTCTGCAGCCTGGCTATAAATAATTTCTGGGGAAGGGTTGTCTAATTAAACGTGCAGCAGTAAGGAAAGTGCTTTAACCACAAGGCTGGTGTCCTAATGAACGTAATCACTGTGTGGGGACAGCTTAGGAATCACATCCAGACACCTCCCTGTGGAGGCAGGGAGGTGGAGGGGAAATTCGTAGGAAGAATTTTCAATCAATATTTAATTGTGTGATGTTAAACTTGTTGAAGGGCCTCTTTCTCCTTCTTTTTCTTCAAACCAAGAAGCAAGAAGTATTTGAAAATGTAGCTTTATAGGGTGGCTTGAGTCTCAGATTCCAGTGGGACAACTGTCCCCAAGTTTTCATTGCAAGACAATTAATAGGGCACTCAAAAATATGAACTAGTAAATGGCTTGTAAATTTTGATGGGAGCTGAATTTTAAGGTAAAGCTGTTAAAGGCCTAATATAAGTCTTATTCTGTCTCATGGCCGTTCCAGACTCAAGGCCCTTTTAGGGCCTGGGCAGTGTCCTGTGCACTCTGGCCCCACCAAATCAAGCACTGGGAAGATAATGAAAGGAATGAACTGTCATCCATGCAGGGACAGTATGCTTCTCCTAATGCTACTATGAGCAAATCAGGAAGTACGCCCAGGGAAGCCATGCTTGATTCTGCTTCAACGGAAACAAACAAATACTGTAAAGCAGCCAGATGGAAAGTCTGTAGGATAAAGGGCAGCATTCTTTCCTTGTTGCTAATAACACAGTCCTGAGGACAAAGAGGTTACCATGTAAGAAAGGGCACTACATCATCAGATTAATGTAAATAGGTAACATAGAAAGCACATATGCACACATCTGCAATGGCATAGTAAGAACATGTGTGTATAGATATTAGGTGGGTTGATTAATACATATGTGTGTGTATGTATACACATGTGCACATACACACACATCGTGAATATAGACTGGCTCTGACATATTGCTATGGTAACATGCTTGCTCTTGAAGCCGAGTTTAAACCATGGAAAGAGTGTGTACATGTGCAGAGGACAACCGGGCCAAGCTGCTGAGAAAGAGCAGGCCAAGCTCATTCCCGACACCCTCTCACAGTTAGAGAGGAAGAAGCAAGTGTGGGCACCTGTGATGAATCAGATTCACCACTGGATGTCAACATTGCCCTAGCTAATTAGGGAACCAGAGGAAATACCAATCGCTCTCCTATTGGGTTAGGTTTGGGCAAGGATCAGTTCATAGCATAAATGTGCTGGGGAGTGGGAGGTGAAACATCAACCTTCTGAAAGACCACACAAAGCCAAACTATAAAACTAAATTTGGCATTTCTCCCTTCAATCACAGCAGTCATACTTCATCTAGTTGCTTTCTCTGTTTATTATTCTACTTCAATTAACACTCCCAGGTGTATGCCATAATATTGCCATTCATTTTCCTTATTGTCTATCCCTCAACACACACATGCGCATGCTGGAGCTTGAGTGACAGGAGGGCAGACTTCTTGTTTCCGTCCATGTGTGTGTCTATAACTCAGCCTGACACAAAGCATGTGTTTGCTAAGCATTTGTTCTGAATAGATAAAGGAACTGATGACGTTCAGTTAGTAAATAAGAATGGAAACAGAGGCAGTATTCCAATAGTAATGGGAATTCTGGCTTCCCTGAAATATGTGCTCGTGTGGCTGGAGAAAGAAGCACAGATGACGGACGATGTTTAAGCTCTTAAATGTCAGGTTTGGAAGCCGAGGAAGGGAGTGTGGCAAACGCGTGCTGCTGCTGTGACTAGGGAAGATTGCCTGTAATGAGTCTTTTTCTGTCCCGCCAGCCAGCTCCAAAATAATGACACAGAATTATTATTAATTATCAAAGCTCGGCCAATGCTTAGACTTGTAGGCAGAGACTGCACGTTTGTTTCCCGACTGCTCAGACCCGAATAATCACACAGAAGCTATATTAATTACAACACTGTATGACCAATGACTCCAACGTATTCCCAACTAGCTCTTACATCTTAATGTAACACATTTCTATCAGTCTGTGTATTGCCATGAGGCTGTGGCATACTGGTAAAATTTTTAAGGTTCCAGCATGTCCTTCTCCTTCGGCAGCTATGTGACGTCTCTCTGACTCCATCTACTCTCTCTATATCTTTTCCAGCCTGGTTATATTCTGAAGAAGCTTCTTTATTAACCAATGGTAATAAAACCTATTCATAGCATACAGAGGTGAATCCCATGTCTTAGACTTGCTCCACTAACTCTTATAACTTAAATTACCCCATTTGCATTAATCTACATTTTGCATTGTGGCTTTTTTTCCTTGTCTCCATACCCTACTTCCTTTGTGCATTTCGTTTCTCCTGAGTACTTAGATTCCTTTTCTTGCTCTCTCTGCCCAGAAGTCCTGTCTATACCTCCTGCCTAGTTATTGGCTTTTGAGCTCTTTGTTAAACCAATCACAGCTATATATCTTCACAGAGTGTACCAATAATCCCACAGCAATTGCCTTCTCTCAACCATGGCTCCCTTGTCAGTACAACATAATGATCATAACCTACTATACCTACCTAGGTTTCTAGAGATCATAGGTCACAGGTTACCCCACAATGTGCTCTTCCTGGGATAGTATAAACCAGGTCGTGAAGTCCCATCCATGTTGCAAAGAGACCAACACACAGCATGGGAATTACGATCCTTTTCTGAAGGCATAGAAACCATATGCCTTTTCTGGGTTATTCACTTAACCCCCACAGATCTTAGCACGGAAGGTCAACTGCAACAAAAGCAGAGTTCAAATCCATCTTGGAGTGGGCACACACAAGATGTAAAATACTTGTAAAAAGTCTTTCCTTCATGGGGTAAGCCTCAAGTCTGCTCTACTTCTATTCTATGGACATGCTGGTGGCGACTTGGGAGGCCATGGCAGGCATGCTAGCATCCTTCTGAATCTATATGCTTAATTTTTAATAAATAAATGAAATGAAATGAAGCAAAGAGAAAAATAGGTCTACAGTGTAGAGCCCTTTCAAATTATTTACTGCACTGTCACTTTAGGCTCATTGATGCTTGTTAATTTTTTTGAATTTAATGATAAGCACCATTTATAAGCTAAATAAGACATTATTAGCAGTATCCTGGCAGAAATGTACAAGGACACTGCTAAGCTAAGGTGAAAAATGCGTTATTGAATGGAATTTAATTAGTAGATTTTGTTCTATTAGTGGCTTGTATATCACATTTAGGAAAATAAATACAAATATGATCCAGGCAATCTTTCCAGTGAGAAAATGTCACTGATAATAAAACATCACTCCTACTCTTTCAAGCAGATGTGAGATGAAAATTGATGTCTTGGTCTCTTGCCAGTCAAAAGATTTTCTGGTTTGTGGCTCTGATAATAGCTAAGTAGAGGGGGTATGCTCTGTGTGTCACTCCTTTGTGTAGGAAGAAGGGTACCTGGTGAGAATTAGTGGTAGACTTTTTTTCTCACAGCGGACCATTGAGCAGTGCATCTCAGAGAACCGGATGAAGGTTATGGCTTGCCTAGGTGATCCTCTAATGTTCTCACATTCATTTTCTGTTCTGATTCCCCTGTGGGGCGGCATGGCCTTAGCAGAAAGGTAGGACTTAGAATCTTGTACTCACAGGTTTATCATCTGACCACCATCCATAAGGTTTGCTTAATTTGTTGTTTTTTAAGCAAGTATATTGCCCACTTCATCCACACAATAGTCGCATGAAGTTGATTACTATACTCTCTGCTTTATGGATGAGGACCATGGGCCTGGGGGTGCTTGAGCTATTTACCATAGGTCACACAAATTAAGTTCTCTGTGTTGTCCTGTTGTTTATCCCTACAGTGGAGGTAATGGCAACCCTACCTTGTAGAATGCTGTCAGATTAAGTTACATGAAGACTACAATACACTTAACATGATTCAAGAAATGTTAGCCTGAGTTTCCTACTTTCACTGGCCCTTTACTTTCTGGGGACATCTGAGAACAAACATATCCAGTCATCAGAATTCTCACTTCCAGGTGGTCAGTGTGAAGCTGGGCAGATCACAGCTCTGACGTATGACAAATCGAAAAGCCTAGAGCCTCCTGTTCCTACTGAGGGACCCCTTTAAGAACCACAGGAGACTGCAGCTCAAATTTAACATGGATTACTACTGCTGTTAGTGCAGGCAGTCATTTCCTTGCTTCAAGGCCATGTCACACTAACAGCAGTGTTACATGAAAGCTGTAAGAACACTTCTTTGCAGAGTTCAACTGGACGAAAGTGCAGACACTCTCTGAGACATGCACATCTATTTTATGGCCTTCCAGTATGTAAGAAGTGGGTGTATCATCTTTAGCCATCTACTCCAGAAAGTACTGCTGGCAATTCTGTTCCTTTGGACATCTTTCCAGAATCACCCAGCCTCCTTACCATTGCTATTATGTCCCTATACATCACATAGGTACCCGTCTGACCTCAGTTTTCCTTTGCACCAACTCTTACATTCTCTCTCAAGGATGTCATGCCCTTTTGACTTTCTCAGCACGTCGCTAACCTTGATTATTTTTGCCCATCCATTATTTCCTACTACTGATTCTTCTCTCTATTGTTTCTTGCACTGATTTTGGTAGCTCATGGAAATGATCATAAAAGAATTGCTTCGGTTAGGTACTTAAGTTAATGATAAAGTGGAAGAATTTATTTGTAAATAAGTCACATAAAGGTAAGGATATCATAAAAGAGTTAAAAGAACCCCAGGAACATAATTGGATTTTTATAGCCAATACACTTCAGCTCATGGTTATATGCACTTTTCTCAGTATCCTATGTTTGATGTCCTCTTTATTAGAAAAAGTAATATAATAAAAAGCTGGACAAATGGGTTGGTGGTTAAGAGCACTTGCTGGAACCTAGGTTTGGTTCTCACCACCCATAGGCAGTTAACACCAACCTTAACCCCAGTTCCATGAAGTATGATGCCCTCTTTGGGCCTTCTCATGGGTACTGGATACATGTGGTCCACAGACAAACACACAGGCAAGACACAAATACAAAATAAAAATAAATAAATCTTAAAATATAATAGGCCACCAAACCCTCCTCCCTGAGATACATACATATGTGCACACACACACACACACACACACACACACACACACACACACATCAAAGTATAACCTACATTTCTACTGTAGATTCCTTCCACAGTTCTTCCTGCAGGCTGCCTTCCACCTTAAGGCAACTATGATTCAAGATTCAGTGTATTTATCTTGCTTTTATTTTTGTGCAATTTCATCAGATATTTAAGTCTACATGAATAACTTTTATTCTGTTATTTTTCATCTTCACAATAGAACACATATTAAGATATATGTGCTTTGAGGGAAATATTACACATATTGTACTGTTAGTTTTTTTATTTAGTAAATTTGTTCTTTGACAAGTTCATATATGGATGTAATACATTCTGCTTACTCTTACTGTCTACCCTCTTTTATCTCCCCATTACCAATGGTAAACGAACCTAATTTTCTGTCATTTGCTTTGTTTTGTAGCCCACTGAGGGCTACTCTTTGACCATGGATGTGAAACTCTTCAATGAAAGTTGATAGACTCATTGGTGGCTATGTAACTAAAGTTGGTGATTTGATCTCTCCCAGAATCTGCCAACAGTTTTCCAATGACAGCAGGGCACAACGAGCCCATATTCCTGCCAAGATTGACTGATGAACAGATCTGATCTTTTTGCAGGCTCATTGCAGACAAATCTCAGCTGCTTTCGGGTCATGATTGCCATGGGCATGTCATGCCCAGAAGATAGTTTCTTATGGTTCTTCTCCCTGTTAAATTCTTCCCACTGCCTCTTCCTGGAGAGTCCCCAAGCTTCAGGAAGGGTGGTATAGATGCCATGTTTAGGAATGAGCACTTAACAGTTATTTATTCAAGGTCTTTCCCATTCACTGCAAAGAGAAGAATCTTTGCTTAAATCTGAGAGCAGTTTTTATCTATAGCTACGAACACAAAGATTTAGAAGGTAGATTGATGCTATATCAACTTAGCAAAACAATGGTAGTAAGTCCATCTCTGAGCCATGAGTTTTGACCAGGTTTATACTAGGCACATATTTCCTCCTGTAAAGTATCTCAAATCCAATTATAGATTGGTGGTTGCTGCCATAATAGTCATGCCACTGTTTCACCAATGGGCACATCTTGCCTGGCAGGTTGACATTGTAGCTCTCAGTATTCACAGCTTCTTAAGCCTATTGATGACATCTTCTAGGGGCGGGGTCTTCCAGTTCAGTTCCAGCTTGTTTGCTCTATATAGTGAAAGCAAGATTTACATGTTTAGCAGTGCTATTCCATCTAATCTTTATAGGCAACTAAGAGCCACAGTCATAACGCTGTAGTTTTGGGGGCCTCTGACCAACACTCATAAGGAGATATCCCTCACCTGATAGTGATTTCTGTGTGACCATCCATGACTTCCAAAATTGACATCATCCAGCCACATAGAGTATTTCTACTCAAACTCCTTTTAAAATCTAAGATATTTTAAATATTTTTGTTTTATTTGGCAATGTGCATATGAATTCAATTGTTAATGGGGCCAGAAGAGGGAATTGGATCCTTTGGAACTGGAGTTGTAGCGGTGCTTGTGAGCTGCTGGCCTTGAGTGTTAAGCACCAACCTTGGGTCCTCCTTGACCAAGCAGTACTCATTCTTAACCATTAACTCACCTCTCCACTCCCCAATTTAATGTATTGTTAATTAGCTTATGGAGCAATAGTCTGTTTTCTTGCATCCTTCGTTTTAGTTGTCCATTTTTTTGGCCTTACTGTATTTCATTTGCTTTTACTAATGTATCGTTTTCTAACTTGGAAATACACCTTATGTGATTTGCCTGCTTATGATCATAGGTATTTAGGTTTATTTAGGTTGAACAGGTAACTGTTTCCTACTATGAAAATGTTTCTATAAGGAGGCTGGAGAGATGGCTCAGCAGTTAAGAGCACTTCCTGCTCTTGCAGAAGACCTGGCTTCAGCTCCCAGCACCCACAGCATGGTGCATGGCCATCAAAAATTCCAGGTCCAAGGGATCTGATACCATTTTCTGACCTCCATGGTATATATACCTACATCCAGACAAACTCCCATGCACTTAAAATAAGTAAATCCAAGGAAAAAATCAAAGGTTGCTACGAACAAACGCACTGAGGACTAGACTTTCTGGGTCAGAATTCAGTAATGTTAAAATAGCAGATGTTTGGTTTGTTCGGATAAAGGTTTGTCTGTTTCCTTGATTTTCTCAAGCTCCTATGTGCATTGAAATGATAACTGGGATGACTGGCAGGAAGGGCACTGCAGATAAAGGTCAAACTGTAAAAAAAAAGCAGATGTTGTCAAACTGCTTACTAAAATACTAGCTTATACTTATACAATGTATAAAAATAGATAAGGAACCATGGTGTCTCCAGTACTTAGGAATACCAGATATTTTTATTTCATTTGGACTCTCTCTCTTCCTGCCCCTGTAGTGTGTGTGTGTGTGTGTGTGTGTGTGAGAGAGAGAGAGAGAGAGAGA
>LOEQ01016749.1:0-12642 GCA_001685075.1 Bramus lutescens | reverse complement strand
AGCTGATACATTTTAGTTTTTAGAGTTGATATATCTTAATTTTTAGTGCCACCTTCATCCATTCTACAACTTTTGTGCATATTTTCCTGTTATTTACTTTTGCAATATAATTTCCATTATGGTTTATTGTTTAATATCTAAGCTAACTTGATTTGCTATGTCACTTTGTTCTTTGTTTTTTCTTTAGACAGGAGCTTCGTATAGAGACCAAATTAGCCTCAAACTTATAGAGATCTGTCTGTCCCTCCTTCAGGAATGATGGGATTAAAGGCATGGGCAACCTCACCCCACCGGAATTTTTTTATTTCTAAACAAGAGTTTTACTTGACTTTTGTGGCTAATTTTTTATTTAGCTGCATTATTTTGAGAAAACGAAGACCCTGTGACAGATTCTTTTGCACTTTCAAACTTTCTGATCCAATACCAGTTTAACTATTTTACAAGGTCTAAGGAATTTTTCTTTCCTTCTTTCATATGAAGGATTTTAAACTTTTAGTCTCATTAAGGATGAGACTGCTAATGCTTAAATATATAATTTTTAGTAAATTTTGTCTGATTAACCTCAGTTTCTCATTAAAAAAATACATTTGAAGGCTTCAACTCTGATAGCAAATCCATTAACTTCCTCATCTAATTTTGTCACTTTTTCTTTGGCCTCCCGTATGTTTCAACTATTTCACACATAACTAGGAGGCAGATACATTTCATTTCCCAGGAGAACAGAAGCATTTTTTTTTCAACAAGTAGAACTGTACATCATGGCTTGAATCCAAAATGGCTCTCACAGATTCATGATTTTCACACTTGGTTTTGAGCTGGCAGAGCTCTTTGGATGCAGGGCTGAGGATACAGAGCTTAGCTGGTGGATTTAGAGTCACAAGTGTGAGCCTTGAAAGTTCTTTCATACTTCCTCCATCTACCCAAGTTCCCTGCTTCCTGATGTAAACAAGCATCTTCACACTCCTGCTGCTGCAGACAAAAGCTGGTCCCAGTGCCAGGGCTTCCTCAGCACCATGGACCGGATCCCTGAACCATGCATCAAAATAAATGTCTCCTCTTTCCCATTTTTTGTATTGTTTTGCTGTTGTTATTGCTGTTGTTGCTTTGTTTTGTCAAGTATTTGGCTGCAATGAAACAAAAAAGGAACTAATTACTTTTGACTTTAAGGCTATTTAACAGCAATTATCAAAACAGTTCTGAGACCATTTGTAAATTCCTTTCTATTTGATGTGGAATTTTTAGAAAGAAAGAGAAGCTTCCATGACACGTGAAACTCAAACTGTAATATTCAGTGCTGTTTGTGGAAAGTCAAAATGAAATAAGTCAAGCTTAGAAGACAGCTGAAATTATCCATCTTAAGCTTCATAACTGAACAAAAATGGAACCGAAGTTCTCTTGAATATTTGTGACCACAAGCTGACACTCACACAGAGGTGAAGCCTCAAGTCCTGCCATCTGCTTATTCAAGTTCTCTTCTTCTCCAGATTTCCCAACCATCCCAACTAAAGAGCCATAAATGAAAAACGAGCAGAGAAAGAAAAATGACAACTTACCTGTTTGAATGTCAAAGTTATGATATGTTAACTGAAACCTAAATATACTCAATCTGTTTCAAATGTGAGTTAGGAAAATGAGGTTATAAAAATAACCAAATATATTTGAGAAAGATCCAGATTGAGTTTTGAAATCACTTAAATTGATAGATGCAGGTAAAAGATTAAATACAGATGAAAAGACAAATCATGAACTCAAAATACATCACAGAAAATATCTAGAATGCAGCTAGGGACACAAAAATATAAATAGCTTGCAATCTCCAAGAAAGTGAAATTTCAACACACATTTAATGCAGCTTCCAGGTGAAAAAAAGAAGGCCAATAGCATTAGAAGAAATCATGGGGTTTTATGTTTTGTTTTGTTTTTAAATAGAAAAAAAACCCTAAAATTGTTTCTGCAAAGAAAGTTGTCAGTTTCATATTCCCTTAAAAAACTGATGTCTAGTCCAGCAGTGGTGGCACAGACCTTTAATTCCAGTACCCAATAAGCAGAGGCAGGTAGGTGGATCTCCAAGTTGGAGACCAGCTTGGTCTACAGAGTGATTTCCAAGACGGCCAGGGCTACACAGAGAAACCCTGTCTCCATAGCCAAGAGCTGGACTAATCTCCTGGAATTTAGCTGAAGAGAGGGAAGAGGGATCCTATGAGTCAGGAAGGGCAAGATCATGATTGGGAAAACCACAGAGACAGCTGACTCAAGTTAGAGAGCGCTCACAGACTCTGGACTGACAGCTGCGGATCCTGTTTGGGACCGGACCGAATTATGACTTCTGAATGTGGGTGACAGTTACGTGAAGTCATCTGTTGGAGGGGCCTCCTGGCAGTGGGACCAGGCTTATCCTGGGTGCAAACTGACTTTTTGAAGCCTATTCCCTATGGTGGGATGCCTTGCTCAGCCTTGATACAGGAGGGAGGAGCTTTGTTCTTCCTTAGCTTTGTTTACCAGGCTTTGTTGACTCCCCGAGGGAGGCCTTACCTCCTCTAAGGAGTGGTTGGGGAGAGGGTGGGATGGGGGAAGGTGAGGCCAGGAAAAGGGGAGGAAAGGGGAACTGGGGCTGGTATATAAAATTAAAATTTTTTAAATAAAAGAATACGTTAAAAAACTGATTGTTGGGGACCAGCCTTGACAAAAATACCTCTCACCAGGGTACAGGCATGGGGATTTAGAAATACAGTAAAAAATATATTGAAGACGCGAATGAAAAAAATAAAACAGAGAAACATAGGATAGTATCAGGAAGGAATTTCAGTGAGTACTGAAATTTGCCTGTGTTTAATTTCCAACTGCTTAAAATACTTCTGAACCAAAAAGGTAGGAGTAAGACAAAAAAAACTATATTAACATGATATAAGGAAATGAACAGACCAGTTGAAGGTTGCAGGCTACTTCCCTAACATTCTGTTGTTAGAACAAAACAAGTTATGCTCTCAGCTCTCATCTTAGACCAAAACATTCTGTAGGCAAACCACTCCCTGGGTGGAATCCAAAGTTACCTTCTTAAGGGAACTGGAACTTAGTTAGGTCCTTAGACTCTTGTTTGAGGTAGGAACCATCTACTTCTCTATTCTTGAAACACAAGGGGTCTGGCAATTAGCCACACCTGTTGACAGTAACCCTGAGCGAGCAGAACTCCAGGTGGAACCTTTGTTAGAGACAGAAGCGCAATAGCCTTGAAGGAACTAGAGGTAAGTCCCAACTCTCTGAGCTTTGGTCAACGTGGAAATAGGCTCCCATTTTTGGGCCTCCACACCTGTTGCCTAGACATGACAGAGAAAGGGCAGTATTGCTGCCTAAATAAACCAGAGTGGAAAAGGTGCCTCAACCACATAACAGCACTATTGACAAAGCAACATGGATGTGGAGTTTTCACAGGTTCCGCCCTTAGGAAAAGAGCTACAGGTTATCAAGCACTGCTGAGAGAATGAGAGTCCATTTCCTCTAGACATGAACCCCCTGACAGGCTCTCCAACCCAAGGGGTCCATTCTAAATTCAGGTACACATAAACAAGTGAATTCAGAAGATTCTGGAGTTGTTCATTAGTTTTGTTTGCATATAACAGTAATGACTAAAGAAAAGACCATAAATTTCAGAAGGAGTAGGGGCATAGGGGATGTTGGAAGTGGAAAGGGTTAGAAATAATGTAAATATAGTACTCATGTATGAAATTCTAAAAATAAAGTTAAAATTTTTAAATAAAAAAGAAAAGAAATGATAGAAAAATTTTAGCATCTTTTTTATTTTAAAAGATTTCTTTTTCTCTTAGAAATTATGACTTCTAAAGTACCGAGTTGGAGGCTCAGTTGGTAGAGCACTTGCCAAGCATCCTTGGAGCCCTGGAATCCATGCCTAGCACTGCAAAAAACCTAGTGTGGTGTCACATGCCTGTCCCACAAGAACTAGGGACACGGAAGTAGGAGGATCATATGTTGTAGGTATTCCTCTGCTACAAAGAGAATTTTAGGTCAGCCCGGGATATGTGAGAACCTGCTTAACTAACTGAACAATTGACTAATTTAATAAATAAATAAATAGAAATAGAGTAAAAAAGAAATGCACTTTTTCCAATCTGACTTTTTCTACTTTTATCTTTTGGTGTTTTTCAGTTTAGAAACATACATGTATACATAGATGCATGTATATACATTATACTTCCTGTTACCAGATCTAGAAATTTAAGGTATTTCCACCTTGCCCCTTTCATTCCTTCTTCTGTATGTTATCCTTTTCTCTCAGATTGCATGTCGACTAAAACTATTTCTTTGACCCTTTAAAACTTTCAGATTTTCTCCTATGATCTCTATTTTCTATCTTTCTTTCTTTCTTCCTTTCTTTCTCTTTCTTTCCTTCTTTCTTTTTTCTTCTTTCTTCCTCCTTTTCTTCCTTCTCCTCTTCCTTCTTCCTCTTCTTCTACATCTTCTTCTTCTTTTGTTTTTGGGTTTTGGTTTTTTGAGACAGGGTTTCTCTGTAGCTTTGGCACCTGTCTTGGTACTCTGTAGACCAGGCTGACCTTGAACACACAGAGATCCACCTGCTTCTGCCTCCTGAGTGCTAGGATTAAAGGCGTGTGACACCATTGCCCAACTCTATTTTATTTCTTATGCTGGAGAAATCCGTTCCACTTGGCTAATTCTAGGCTGCTGTTTAGATCATCTTCTAATGATAATTTGAAATTATATTTTTACTTCCAAAAATTATAGTTGATACATTTAAAGTTTTTTTTAAAAGGTTTGTATTCTCCCATTCCCAATTTTTCTAAATTTACTTGTTTTTAAATTATTTTTAACTAGTGTATACTTATTAACTTATTATGTATTAGGAGATGACTGATAATGGCAATATCTTTAGTTTTTAGGACTGCAAATCTATTGTTGAGTTTGTTCAAGTGCTTCCTTACTCTAGGATCTTTTTTCTTTTCTTTTTCACATTTAAAATACTTTTATTATGTGTCCAAATGTCCCTGATTATAGCTTAGAAACATTCTTAGAGCCTAACTTATAGGGTAGTTTTTTCCTTTAGAAAGGAATCATCTTTTCCTGGTATCAAAAGATTATTCATGGGTAAACAACTTCAGTATCAGGTACAACTTCTGCATTTTGCGGTGGACCCATAGCGTGGTGTTCTAGTGTTGGGACCTGAGAAACTACTCTACTTTTCACCACTGCTCGCCACTTCTGTCTGCTCTGTAGTTTTGACCTGTGTGTACCAAACTCCCCAGTGCAGTCCTTGTGTTCACAGTAATGTCAACAAATGCATCGGAAAGTAGTTTTGTTGTAGTTAGTTCTAGATGTGATGCATTTGGTGGTCCCTCGACACACCATACCAATACACCTTGCTTTTCAAGCCCCTCTTCTAAAATGGTTGCATTTCTTTCACTTGTCAAAAAAAACGCTAATCTAAACGCCAACATTCCTTCTTCACGGTCCTCATGGTCTTCACGAAGTGCAGACCGTCACAGAGCTGCCTCCTCTGAAGTCCCAGGACATTTCCAAGGTGTAGGAGGGAGGGGCTTGTGTTGTACAGACTGAGACAGGTTTTCACGCATGGCTTTGTGGAATAGACTGACACCAACTCTGCCCAGCTCCTGTTCCCACTCTGTCATTTCATCGTGACTTTCTCTGTTGTTTATCACACACTATTCTAGGAATATGNCTGCTCTGTAGTTTTGACCTGTGTGTACCAAACTCCCCAGTGCAGTCCTTGTGTTCACAGTAATGTCAACAAATGCATCGGAAAGTAGTTTTGTTGTAGTTAGTTCTAGATGTGATGCATTTGGTGGTCCCTCGACACACCATACCAATACACCTTGCTTTTCAAGCCCCTCTTCTAAAATGGTTGCATTTCTTTCACTTGTCAAAAAAAACGCTAATCTAAACGCCAACATTCCTTCTTCACGGTCCTCATGGTCTTCACGAAGTGCAGACCGTCACAGAGCTGCCTCCTCTGAAGTCCCAGGACATTTCCAAGGTGTAGGAGGGAGGGGCTTGTGTTGTACAGACTGAGACAGGTTTTCACGCATGGCTTTGTGGAATAGACTGACACCAACTCTGCCCAGCTCCTGTTCCCACTCTGTCATTTCATCGTGACTTTCTCTGTTGTTTATCACACACTATTCTAGGAATATGAATTCGTGGTCTTTAGATTATCAAAGCACATCTCAAAGCCTTTAGCAATCGCCAGAAGACAATACTTAATCAATGGCTGAGAGAAATAGAGATGAAGTTAAATTTAAGAAGCAGAGAAGAAGAGGAGGAGGAGAACAAGAACAACAAGAAAAACAAAAACAACAGGAAGAAGAAAAGAACAGAGGAGGAGAGAAAAAACACTACCATAAAAAATCTAATCACAACATTGGTCTGAAGAATGACTGTTTGGAATATAGCCTTGTATGTAAGGAAGTCGATTTCTGGTGCCCAGCGGAAGAGGAGTATTCCAATCTCGTTCTTACTCCCAGTCAAGCACCAGGTTTTTTCATCAGGAACTTTTGTGGAAAAGCAGCTTCACCCACATGAAGCTAACTGCCCACGTTTTATGGTAACGTTTGAACTACAGTTTTGCATCCCAGGAATGCAGCACAGATGCGCTTCTCTGTATAAACAAACTGTAGAGTGACATTTATCCAAATGCAGGAAAACAATTATTTTCAGGAAAGAAGCTCTCTTCTTTAGAGGAGAAGGACCAGCAATTCTGGAATATGACATCATCCTTTTTAGACATAGAACTTTCAAAAAGCATCATGTCCCAGTCCTAGTAAGATAAATTCCATCTTTATCTTCATCTGTCTTCTAGTTATGTTTTGTTGCTATGACAAAACAACCTAGTAGAAAAGAACATAGGTGAGGAAAGGTTTCTTTGTTTGGGTTTGGGAGTTTTGCTTTTGTTTCGTTTTTCCTTTTCACTCCAAGTATATGCCATCATTTCAGGGACTTCAATGCAGACACTCAAGCACCTAGTCACATTGCATCCACATCCAGGAGCCAAGNAACCTAGTAGAAAAGAACATAGGTGAGGAAAGGTTTCTTTGTTTGGGTTTGGGATTTTTGCTTTTGTTTCGTTTTTCCTTTTCACTCCAAGTATACACCATCATTTCAGGGACATCAATGCAGACACTCAAGCACCTAGTCACATTGCATCCACATCCAGGAGCCAAGAGATAACGAGCATCATTACTTGCTTGTTTGTTTGCTTGCTTGCTTGCTTTCAACTAGCTTCCTGCTCCCTTATCCTGTCCAGGACCCAATGCTGTGGGGACTGTGTTTATTGCCCACAATGTTCTGGGTCTTCCTGAATCAAATAATAATCAAGACAATATCCCACAGACATGACAACAGGTCGGCCTGATCTTGGTAATTCTTCATGAGAACTCTCTTGCCAGCTTGGCTTTTTGGACTCTAGATTATATCAAGTTGGCAGCTAAAACTAACCACCAACACAGTCTCCATGTTGTTCTCAAACTAAATACTTCCATTTCTACAAAGCCAAGAGCGTTATTTTATTTACCTTTTGTTTCTACTACTTATACAGTGTTGAGTATGTGGTTGCATTCTATAATCCTTTCTGAGTGAATTAAACAGTAACTAAAGGTGTAAGTTCCCTTTAATTTAAATTTGTAAATTTTTCATAAAGTGAATAATATTTACCTCCTAAAAAAATCTATGAAAGGGATAAAGAGAGAGAGCAAAAGAATGACACACAATGGAGGAAAGAAAGGGAAGGAAGGGGAGAGAGGAAGGAGAGAGAGAGAGAGAGAGAGAGAGAGAGAGGATGTGAATTCATGTGTATCCTCCTCCTTATAGGAACAACAGGTTTGAATACTGATGAAGTGGAACCTCTGATCCTGTGTGTGCACTGAACTGGAGTAAGACAGAAATGCATAACAGACTCATGACCAAATAGCAATGGTCCTGTCTGTTGACACAGCATATATTCTGAGCCCAACCAGCAAGCAGCAAAAACTGACATGAATGAATATGGTTCAGAGCAAATGAAACAGCCATCAAAGATGTTTCTCTTCCTGACGTGGTGGCCGCAGGCTTTTTGAGGTGCCCAGGAACAAGGGAAGGAGGAATCTGCATAAAATATTCTGAACAGAGCATGGGGAGCTGGTTCCGGAGTAGATAAACAATTTGACAAACACCCAGGAAGAATGTATCTAACCTTCAGAAAACTGAAAGGACAGGCAAGAAATGAGATGGACGACACTGTCATGGAAATTACAGTCTCAGCGATTTGGAGACATTGCACTCTGCAAAGGAGCGGGCACGCTGGAGGAGGGGTAAGCAGGAGCTTTGAAATCTGCCTGAAATGGCATCATGTGTTTTTGTTAGGATACGGTATTAACTGAGGCTAAAGTTCTCTCTAGAAAATAATACCTCCTAAAGTTCAGCTCATCTTGCGAACAACTCAGAGGATTGACAGGAAATATTTAAGCAATTGCAAATGTCGACTTCCTAGAAATCGTGACACTAAATAGTCTCGGGGGAAGAAACTGCTCAGAAGCAAAGGCACATCAGGCTGTTCGTGAAATGGGACACGTGCAGATAGATCATGAAGGCGTGGAATCACACATGACGTTCTTGTGTGTGGAGCCCAGTTCCAGGCGCTGTGAAAGGAGGAGTTTTCTTACCCTCGAAGGGTCTGTGGAGGGGACAAGATGAAGTAGAATGCACCTGAACCCTCGAATGCAGACTGACTCCTTAAGAATTGAATGCAGAACAATTAAGAACAATCTGGATACAAAGATGTCAGTCAGGGAAGGCATCCTAAAAATAGTGAGCATGTTTTTAAAAAGTGTATTAAGCACTTGATGTTTTAATTTTGAGTACTAAATTTTACTATATATGGTATATTTTACATATATCTTACATGATTTAATTTGTACTTCAAGACTGTATGTTTCTAGTCATAGACAATGAAGTTTCATCACAGAATCACACTGCGATGGTTTGTTTTCTGTGTCTGACTAACTGGGCCTTCTTATGCCCAGACAGCTAGACAAACGTTATTTCTTAGGTGTATCTGTGAAGATAGTTCCAGGAGCGATTAGCATTTAAATTGGTGGATAAATGGGATGGGTGTCATCCAACCCTTTGAGAGCCTAAATAGGGGGAAACAAAGCCGAGGTTGGTTGAATTGACTGCCT
Source organism: Bramus lutescens (assembly GCA_001685075.1). Lineage (NCBI taxonomy): Eukaryota > Metazoa > Chordata > Mammalia > Rodentia > Cricetidae > Bramus > Bramus lutescens. Next base: position 3,445 of record LOEQ01016749.1, on the reverse strand, counting down.
GACTGTTGAGCTGGGCCATCCATCTTCTTCTGTCCTGGGTACTCCTTGTTCACTGGCTGTCAAGCCTCGGCTGGAAGCCGCGTCATACATAGATATCCTGTCTCTCAAATCTCTGACCACCAACATCACTGATTATTCCCAGGTATTTAGCCATAGACAGGAGATTATGGAGCTTCTTGGCTTCTGTTTCATAACACCAATACTTAACGACGAATGTCTTGGCATCATTTGTGTCACATTATATTTACTATATAAAGTATTGATCTATTGAATATAGGATAAACATGTATATAAACATATAAGTGCATGTGACTGCATGCATATTAACCTATGTTTTCTGTTTCTAGGAGAATCCTGATGGACAATCACATATTACTTAGCCATTAGAAATCAGGTATAGCCTTTTCTGAAATACTCAGTAGAGTTCTCCTATTGGTAAGCAGTGAAAAATAAAAGCTATGATTGGAATTCTGTAAAAAGAAATTATCCCAGTTGCTTCTTATATTTCTTATAGTATATCAGTGTGTTAAAGGTCTTCGTGCAGTGGAATGAGCTTGACACAATGAGGATATACACCTCAAGAAAGACTACAGAATCCTCTTCAAAGAAATAAACACTGTGGGGACATGTATGGAGCTCCTTTAACAAAGCTGAATCCTGAAATCAACATCCAAATGACAGTAAAAGCAATAATGGACTGAGTCCCCATTTCCTTCATTCTTTTCAAGAAGTGAAGAGGATAACCATGAACCTGAAAATAGAAACCAAATGTCTTCAGCTTAGAGAAAGGAATACACGCAGAAACTTCTATGATCTGCTTATCAGCTATTTCCTTTCCCCAAATCCATACCACTACATAGAAAAAAATCAGAAGCAAAATTTTTACTTAGTATCTTCCTGCCAATGAATTGTGGTGCAGACACAGTAAGCATAGAAGTTGTTAATTTATGTTCACACCAATGTGTCATGTTAGCCTGAGAAGCAATATTCCTATTTTGTTAGTGTGAATGGAAGCTATGGGGGAGGAGATAAGCAGTAAGCCAAAAGAAATAAGAGAATGTCTCTGGGGCCCAAAATACAGATTTGCCTCCTTCTGGATGGATATCTCGATTGTTTCTATTTCTGATTCTTGCAAATACAGCAACAATGAGCCTGGATGAGCAGGTAGATCTGCATTGGCAACATAAGTTTGAGGCCCATGTTGGCTGCAGCAGACTCTGTCTTGAAAAACAAACAAAAACCTTTGGAGTCAGATGTGATTAGAAATTAAACACAATTGAGAGAAAGAGTTCAATGCAATGATGAAGAGCATGAATTCCAGGGTCTGTAACTCTTTCACATCTGGGCCCATCATTTCCTTATGGCAAGCCGGGTAACCTCTCTATATACGCTATTCCTCATCTATAAAATGAAATGATAGTAGCAAATATTAATATATTATTAATATTATTGATATACTCTTCTACATCCAGAGGAAAAATTCAGAGGATTGCCACCTCTACACACAATCTTCCATAAAGTTAAAGAGGGAAGAACACATGCCTAGCTTATTTTATAATACGTGAATTACTAATTCTAAAATAATTCAAAAATATTAAATATTTATTTATTTAAATATTAAAATTTAAATATTAAAATATATGAATAAATTAACATCATATTTATCACATACATCAATTATAATATATCTAAAAGTTGAATATTCATAACCAAAAATTGGCTTGTTTTCCCAGGCCAGTTGTTAGGTACCCCCCAGGATTTCTAGCTGACTGAGAGTGAAGATCACTTTTCCCCACTGGCCGCACACATAGCCCCTTCCAGCACTGTGAAAATTAGCCATTAGGGATAAAGTTCTCAGGTGAGTACCAGCTGAATTTCTTCATGTTATACTGACTAAAGCACATTGTGTATTCAACAATAGGGTCTTATTATGACAGTCTAGATCATTGGCAATACCTTGCAATGTTTGGGAGTCTATGGGACCTCACTGGCCAACTATTTCAAAGAAGGCAACTCATTCTTGGCACTGAGCTTTTTATTTGTTAGCCAGTAATTTATAATAAGAACATTGTCACCCAATCAAACTTTTCTTTATTCCTTTCTGTACACTGCCTTCCTATTCCCAAACCCAATTTAACTCTGTATCATCACTGCTCTTTAACTCTTTATATCATTGTAGTCAATTTCCCTTCCCTGGAAAGCCATCCTAGGAAAATTACTAATTTCCTCTTATCTATGGGTATTCCAAATGAAATACATATATTTGAAAATTCAAAGCTAATAACCACAAATGACAGAAAATGTGACTTGTATCTTTCTGGATCTGTGTTATGGCTAATTTTTCCAGTTTCATCTATTCATCAATATTCTGTTTCATAAATGAACCACATGTTCATTATCTGATGTAGGAGGGTCATCTGTCTATGTGTTACTTTCATTGGTTNGAGTCTATGGGACCTCACTGGCCAACTATTTCAAAGAAGGCAACTCATTCTTGGTGCTGAGCTTTTTATCTGTTAGCCAGTAATTTATAATAAGAACATTGTCACCCAATCAAACCTTTCTTTATTCCTTTCTGTACACTGCCTTCCCATTCCCAAACCCAATTTAACTCTGTATCATCACTACTCTTTAACTCTTTATATCATTGTAGTCAATTTCCCTTCCCTGGAGAGCCATCCTAGGAAAATTACTAATTTCCTCTCATCTATGGGTATTCCAAATGAATTACACATATTTGAAAATTCAAAGCTAATAACCACAAATGACAGAAAATGTGACTTGTATCTTTCTGGATCTGTGTTATGAGGATACTGGCTAATTTTTCCAGTTTCATCTATTCATCAATATTCTTTTTCGTAAATGAACCACATGTTCATTATCCATTTGTCAGTTGATGGATATCTCGATTGTTTCTATTTCTGACTCTTGCAAATACAGCAACAATGAGCGTGGATGAGCAGGTAGATCTTCTATAGTGTGGAGATATCTTTGGCTGCTGGTTCAAGAATGGTATATTTGGATCATGTGACAGACCTATTTATGAATTTCTGAGAAACTTCCATACTGATTCCTTCACAGAAATGAAAAAAAAATCTTAAATTTTTATGGAAAGACAAAAAAAAACCAGGAAAGGCAAGACAATCCTGAAAAAAAAAATGCTAGAGGTATCACCATTGCAGAATACAAGTAATATTACAGAGCTATCATAATAAAAAAAAAGTATGTTGCTGGCAAAAGAAAAAATACACATTGATCACTGGAAAAGAATTGAGAATCCACATTAAAGCCCACACTACCATAGCCACCTTAGTTTTGTTTAAAATGTCACATAGTACACATTGGAAAATACAACAGTTTCAACAAGTAGTGCTGATCAAACTACATGCAGAAAAATGAAGTTGATCTTCATTTCTCTGCACAAAACTCAATTCCAAATGGATCA
>LOEQ01016748.1:0-12643 GCA_001685075.1 Bramus lutescens | reverse complement strand
GGTTAGCTGGGAGATTTCAGGGAGGTTTGGTGTGTGTGCATACATAAAATATGTATGCACATTGGAGGCTTTGGGATTGTTATGTATGCTTTATAACAATATATGCTATATAACCAAATGTGCCTTTGGTTGCTCTAGCACAATTCCATAAAACAAATAGCTTTAAAATTGTGGAAATCTATTTCTTGCAGTTCTGAAGGATAAGTGGCCTTCCATCAAGGCAGTTGTCTAATGAGGACCTGTTTCCTAGTACCTTCTTTCTGTGCCTTTGTTCTGTGTCATTAATTAGCTTAGGGATCTCTCTAGGGCCTCTTTTGACCAGGTCACTAATCCCACTCATGAAAATTCTGCCCTCAAGATATCATTCATTTCAAGGGCCCCATGGATTTGGGGGTATTAAAATTTTCCCATGTGAATTTGCAAGGTTCAGTAAAGTTGAAGAAAACAAGCATCCAGACCACAGCAGGGTTCTCTTTTAAAAATGTTTTATGTGTTTTTATCAGTTAATTTTCATGGCTCTGACAAAAATACCTAAGGAAAACAGTTTAGAAGAAGACACATTTATTTGGGTCAAGGTTTCAGAAGATTCCATCCATGACTGCTTGATCCAATTGCTTTTAGCTGAGGTGATACTGCACACATGGTAGAGAGCAGTGCTGACTAGCTTGTGGCAGCCAAGAAGTAGGGTCTGGGAACCTTCAAAAAAACAATAACCATCCAAAAGTCCACTACCAGTAGCCTACCTCCTCCAATAGGGCCTACCTTCTAGTAGCCCATTCAATACAAACTCATCAGAGGGTTAATCCGCTGATGAAGTCAGAGCTCCTGTGACCCAGTTCCTTCTCTAACAGTGCCACCAGCTCGGGACAAAGCTTTCTATACCCAAGCCCCATTATCCAAACTGTAAGATATGCCTAACACCATCTGAATTATTTGGAAGATTATTGTTTTTCACTCTTACTAATTCATGCCTCTGAAAACTGACAAAGACTGACAGATCCTAAGGAAACAATAAAGAGTAAGAGGCATTTGGAGGAGACAGAAATGCTTTTCACTAGGGAGAGGCTTAGAAAATGAACAGGCCCCAGGAGCCATATGAAGAACTAAACATAACACACAAAAGCTCCCTCCAAGAAGAAAAATGACACTTTCTCCTGTGGACTGACATGTGTCCATCAAAGCTCGGTGAGGGGGTAGGATGAACCGGGCTCAGTTCACTCAGTGAAATTCCTCAAATGTTGTCAAACATCCATTCTATGGATAAAGGCATACAATATCACAGGACAATGCCTTGGGTTCCTTAATGAATGCACCTGTGAACAAGAAGAAGCTATGGATGTTTCTGGTGGAATCCGCAGCATCTCAAGAGCTTTTGTTGTTGTTGTTGTTTTAAAGGTAGACAAATGGCCAGGAAATCTAGGTCAGATAATAGACTTATTCCCAAGTACAGCATCCATGTGCTATCTGGTAGCTAAGCCAAAGACTGGGTCTTTCCAGGGCCTGAGAAGTCTGGGCCCCAAAGTAAACACGGTGTGAGTCTTCAATATGGCCTGGACAGACCTGGATTTCGAAAGGACCATGTGGAGAAGACCTGATTTTTTAAAGGATATCTGTGGATAAAATTTAGTTCAGATTTTTATCATTTGGAAAAAGCATCAGCTTCAAGATGTGGTTACTATAGGTCAGAAATTCAAGGTTGAGAGAAAGTTAATTTTTAGGAGAGGAATTCACATGTTTGTGGGATATACAAGCTCTTTAAATAAAGGAATGTTAAGATCAGCTCCTGGTGGCTTCTATGAGCCAGCTCCAACAAGCTGCCTTCCACTGAGAGGACAATGTGATTAGCATCCCTTCAAGGCCCCCACCGTCCACCTCTAGCACCCTGGCCCTTTCCTGCTGTTAACAGATACCATGGGTCTATAGCACAGTTCTGGTGTGGATGCCATGGGGCTGTCATGCTCAAAACTCAGCATTGTCTCAACGGGACCCCCAATAATGTCTGGGCTGTGCACATTACAAGCAGGTGAAGGGAAAAGAGCACATTTGGTAGGACACTGGCTCCCTGTTTCAGACAGTAAAATGAATGTGATTCAGCATGGAACAGAAAAGGTCTACATGGAAGGGAAGCGAGCTGGGAGTGGTGGCAGCTTGCCAGACAACAGCAGTACCAGAAGGCTATCCTACATAGTCTTGCATCCCTGTCCCCTTTCCAAAGAGGGAGCACTGGGGTGTTGGCATGTGTGAGAAGGTGAGAGGACCTGAGTGGCAGCTAAATCCCAGGTCTTGGGGACCCAGAGTCCCACAGTCATCAGCAAATAGGACAACTAGCTGTGACAGACAGATCAAGGAAAAGGGGGTGAAAGAGCTTCCTGCCATTCTACAGTTGAAGGTGTGCAATGCTGGCAGTTACCAGGGGACCCCGAGATACCAGGCTCCCTAACTTAATCAGACAGATAATGCAAGTGGTGGCAGCTGAGGCCACATCAGGAAATATGGGACAATAGGAGATGGCCCTTGGGGCCTTGTGCTGTGACGGAGATAATAAACTATATAAAAATCTGTCACTGAGCGATAAGTGATGAATTAGAATCAATTATACGTTTAAAATAATAGACATTCACATCTTCCCGACTGGAAACGCAATGGTTTGGACTAGCCTCAGAGGTCCCAACACAAGAGTGATGCTCTAGGAGGCTTTCTTTACCAGCCAGACTAAAATTATCACCTACCCAGATTTCGCTAGCCAGTGTGTTTCAGGAAAGCAGCACACACAGAAAGTCAAGGGCTGAGTTTTTCAGCTTACCTCTTTCCCTGCTGCTAAGTGTGCCCTCATGTCCGTTCCCTGCAGAACCACTGCAGGAGTCCTAGGAACAAGGGAGGCCCCAGGGCAGGGATTTCCTATGCGCCCTTGCTCTTCTTCCTATAATGTGTGTTATAATCCAGTCTATTGTAAGGATGAACATTTGTGAAAATATGCTAATTTCTATGCACTGCCCTAAAGTGTAATTTGCACTAGTACTGGTAGATTTGGGTGTCTGATGAAGGGATCCAGTTTAGTTCTTCAGTGCAGCATCCTGTTATCACTGTGACAAGTACTAGCACAAGATTCCATCCTAGCTCCAGGTCCTCTCTCGGTACTGAGCACAAGAGTCACCAGACTGTCATAGAACCCAGCTACAACATCCTACCTCTTCCTCCTGTCTGCCTACAACCTCCTACGGAGTCTGCAGATAGTAAAGTTCTGTGTAACCACTGTCCTCTCCTCGGTAGGAAGTGCTCTCTCCTTCACAGCTTGGTTAAAATATACACAGGTGGTTATGTTGCATTTATTATAGAGCCGCACAAGGCAGAAAGTGGGGGGCAGGAAAGTCTTGGGTTTTATATAGTGTGTTGGTTCCTTCTTCTCAACCTCATACAAACTAGAGTCACCTGGGAAGAGGAAACCTTCATTGAGGGATTGCCTTCCCTGGACTGTCCTGTAGTCAAGTTTGTGGGTGGTGCTACCCCAGGGGGAGCGGCCTTGAATTGTATGTAAAGTAAGGTATTTAGTCCCTGTTATATATCAAGAGTCATTGGGCTTTTAAAATGTCCTCAGATAAATCAGCTGACAAAGGAGGGTTGCCATGGTAATTTGACTGTGAACTAGATAGACTGGATTGAGAAGTGCCCACCTAGGAGATAAGCAAGGCACGCTTTTGGGTCTGCCTGGGAGAGTGCTGTCAGAGCCTATTGGCTAAGGGAGAAGGCCTCGCTGAATGTGCTTGCCTGGGAGGTCTGGATGGGAGTAGAAGGCAAAAGAAAAGCACCTGGAGTGCTCTGCTCTCCCAGTGATAGGCAGAGTTCGCATCACCAAGACAATGCCCAGGGAAAACAACCTATGAGAGATTGATTTGTTTGGGTGTAAGGCTTCAGGGGTTTTCATTCTCAGTGCTCAAACCCCATGGTCTTCGGGCAGAGCATCATGGCAATGAGATCAAATGATGAGGATGATTATCCACTCTGCACAGATCAGTAGCATAAAGAGTTGGAACCAAGTATATCCATCAAACACATCTCCCAGATGGCTGGGGACCGACTTCAATACATGAACCCATGGGGCAGGTTTCATACTCAAGCCATAATACTGCCTGCCTTCTAGCCCTAAGGTAACTGGCTGACTTTGCCCCTCCCTTCCCATTCTGTCAGGGCATTTAGCTTCACCAAGGCCCAGAAGCAGCAATGCAGACTGACCAATGACTGAAGCCTCTGAACAGAGGATCAAAAGCAATCCTACTCACATGTAAGTAGTTGTGCTAAACATTTTGCCACAGCAATGGAAAGTCTAGCCCAGGCCTTGCATTAGCAGCCTTCTGTTCCTAGGGTGGTCTATTAAATGACGCAAAGTGCCAGTATCCAGATAGCACTGGACAATCAGTGGTTACTGATAATGAAAATCCCTTCAAATAATATTCTTGTTAGTTTAATTATACACTAATGGTGTTTACAAGATGGTGAACTTCTTGAGGACAGTGGATTATGCTGCACACAAAATGCCAGCACCAAGTCTAAGCCCCGGGTCTAAAAGAAGACTCGACACTTTTAATTTACACTGCATTGAAAGGGCATTGAGCTCACAAGTTACCCTAGGTCTCCAGACATCCATTTGAACTACCAGATACTGCAAACACAGCTTTACACTTGAAAATCTGTCTCTGGGCCTTTAACCATCCGTGCCCAAAACAGTACTTGTATGTGGGATGGCTGTGTTAAAACAAGACTTGTCCCCATCTCGCCAGCTGAATTGGGAAAGCTGGGGTGCAGTCTTTCCCAGATCCTTCCCTTCTCTTCTTAACTCCTCCCCCGTGCGTTCATGTTGACCTGGTAGGTTCTGTCTTTTGGAAGGCCCTGTATCCAAAGTTTAATTAGAGAATCACGCGTGGGTTTTTAAATAGCCGCTTTCTAGTGGTAAAGGCTGGGAAGCAGTCCCCAGGAGTGCACCAGGCACAGGCTGATGGCAATGGTGCCAGCCACTGCAGCGCGCTGGGACTCCCGCCCTGAATCTTATTTACATTGGGACTAACAATAGCTCTGCAGCCTGGCTATAAATAATTTCTGGGGAAGGGTTGTCTAATTAAACGTGCAGCAGTAAGGAAAGTGCTTTAACCACAAGGCTGGTGTCCTAATGAACGTAATCACTGTGTGGGGACAGCTTAGGAATCACATCCAGACACCTCCCTGTGGAGGCAGGGAGGTGGAGGGGAAATTCGTAGGAAGAATTTTCAATCAATATTTAATTGTGTGATGTTAAACTTGTTGAAGGGCCTCTTTCTCCTTCTTTTTCTTCAAACCAAGAAGCAAGAAGTATTTGAAAATGTAGCTTTATAGGGTGGCTTGAGTCTCAGATTCCAGTGGGACAACTGTCCCCAAGTTTTCATTGCAAGACAATTAATAGGGCACTCAAAAATATGAACTAGTAAATGGCTTGTAAATTTTGATGGGAGCTGAATTTTAAGGTAAAGCTGTTAAAGGCCTAATATAAGTCTTATTCTGTCTCATGGCCGTTCCAGACTCAAGGCCCTTTTAGGGCCTGGGCAGTGTCCTGTGCACTCTGGCCCCACCAAATCAAGCACTGGGAAGATAATGAAAGGAATGAACTGTCATCCATGCAGGGACAGTATGCTTCTCCTAATGCTACTATGAGCAAATCAGGAAGTACGCCCAGGGAAGCCATGCTTGATTCTGCTTCAACGGAAACAAACAAATACTGTAAAGCAGCCAGATGGAAAGTCTGTAGGATAAAGGGCAGCATTCTTTCCTTGTTGCTAATAACACAGTCCTGAGGACAAAGAGGTTACCATGTAAGAAAGGGCACTACATCATCAGATTAATGTAAATAGGTAACATAGAAAGCACATATGCACACATCTGCAATGGCATAGTAAGAACATGTGTGTATAGATATTAGGTGGGTTGATTAATACATATGTGTGTGTATGTATACACATGTGCACATACACACACATCGTGAATATAGACTGGCTCTGACATATTGCTATGGTAACATGCTTGCTCTTGAAGCCGAGTTTAAACCATGGAAAGAGTGTGTACATGTGCAGAGGACAACCGGGCCAAGCTGCTGAGAAAGAGCAGGCCAAGCTCATTCCCGACACCCTCTCACAGTTAGAGAGGAAGAAGCAAGTGTGGGCACCTGTGATGAATCAGATTCACCACTGGATGTCAACATTGCCCTAGCTAATTAGGGAACCAGAGGAAATACCAATCGCTCTCCTATTGGGTTAGGTTTGGGCAAGGATCAGTTCATAGCATAAATGTGCTGGGGAGTGGGAGGTGAAACATCAACCTTCTGAAAGACCACACAAAGCCAAACTATAAAACTAAATTTGGCATTTCTCCCTTCAATCACAGCAGTCATACTTCATCTAGTTGCTTTCTCTGTTTATTATTCTACTTCAATTAACACTCCCAGGTGTATGCCATAATATTGCCATTCATTTTCCTTATTGTCTATCCCTCAACACACACATGCGCATGCTGGAGCTTGAGTGACAGGAGGGCAGACTTCTTGTTTCCGTCCATGTGTGTGTCTATAACTCAGCCTGACACAAAGCATGTGTTTGCTAAGCATTTGTTCTGAATAGATAAAGGAACTGATGACGTTCAGTTAGTAAATAAGAATGGAAACAGAGGCAGTATTCCAATAGTAATGGGAATTCTGGCTTCCCTGAAATATGTGCTCGTGTGGCTGGAGAAAGAAGCACAGATGACGGACGATGTTTAAGCTCTTAAATGTCAGGTTTGGAAGCCGAGGAAGGGAGTGTGGCAAACGCGTGCTGCTGCTGTGACTAGGGAAGATTGCCTGTAATGAGTCTTTTTCTGTCCCGCCAGCCAGCTCCAAAATAATGACACAGAATTATTATTAATTATCAAAGCTCGGCCAATGCTTAGACTTGTAGGCAGAGACTGCACGTTTGTTTCCCGACTGCTCAGACCCGAATAATCACACAGAAGCTATATTAATTACAACACTGTATGACCAATGACTCCAACGTATTCCCAACTAGCTCTTACATCTTAATGTAACACATTTCTATCAGTCTGTGTATTGCCATGAGGCTGTGGCATACTGGTAAAATTTTTAAGGTTCCAGCATGTCCTTCTCCTTCGGCAGCTATGTGACGTCTCTCTGACTCCATCTACTCTCTCTATATCTTTTCCAGCCTGGTTATATTCTGAAGAAGCTTCTTTATTAACCAATGGTAATAAAACCTATTCATAGCATACAGAGGTGAATCCCATGTCTTAGACTTGCTCCACTAACTCTTATAACTTAAATTACCCCATTTGCATTAATCTACATTTTGCATTGTGGCTTTTTTTCCTTGTCTCCATACCCTACTTCCTTTGTGCATTTCGTTTCTCCTGAGTACTTAGATTCCTTTTCTTGCTCTCTCTGCCCAGAAGTCCTGTCTATACCTCCTGCCTAGTTATTGGCTTTTGAGCTCTTTGTTAAACCAATCACAGCTATATATCTTCACAGAGTGTACCAATAATCCCACAGCAATTGCCTTCTCTCAACCATGGCTCCCTTGTCAGTACAACATAATGATCATAACCTACTATACCTACCTAGGTTTCTAGAGATCATAGGTCACAGGTTACCCCACAATGTGCTCTTCCTGGGATAGTATAAACCAGGTCGTGAAGTCCCATCCATGTTGCAAAGAGACCAACACACAGCATGGGAATTACGATCCTTTTCTGAAGGCATAGAAACCATATGCCTTTTCTGGGTTATTCACTTAACCCCCACAGATCTTAGCACGGAAGGTCAACTGCAACAAAAGCAGAGTTCAAATCCATCTTGGAGTGGGCACACACAAGATGTAAAATACTTGTAAAAAGTCTTTCCTTCATGGGGTAAGCCTCAAGTCTGCTCTACTTCTATTCTATGGACATGCTGGTGGCGACTTGGGAGGCCATGGCAGGCATGCTAGCATCCTTCTGAATCTATATGCTTAATTTTTAATAAATAAATGAAATGAAATGAAGCAAAGAGAAAAATAGGTCTACAGTGTAGAGCCCTTTCAAATTATTTACTGCACTGTCACTTTAGGCTCATTGATGCTTGTTAATTTTTTTGAATTTAATGATAAGCACCATTTATAAGCTAAATAAGACATTATTAGCAGTATCCTGGCAGAAATGTACAAGGACACTGCTAAGCTAAGGTGAAAAATGCGTTATTGAATGGAATTTAATTAGTAGATTTTGTTCTATTAGTGGCTTGTATATCACATTTAGGAAAATAAATACAAATATGATCCAGGCAATCTTTCCAGTGAGAAAATGTCACTGATAATAAAACATCACTCCTACTCTTTCAAGCAGATGTGAGATGAAAATTGATGTCTTGGTCTCTTGCCAGTCAAAAGATTTTCTGGTTTGTGGCTCTGATAATAGCTAAGTAGAGGGGGTATGCTCTGTGTGTCACTCCTTTGTGTAGGAAGAAGGGTACCTGGTGAGAATTAGTGGTAGACTTTTTTTCTCACAGCGGACCATTGAGCAGTGCATCTCAGAGAACCGGATGAAGGTTATGGCTTGCCTAGGTGATCCTCTAATGTTCTCACATTCATTTTCTGTTCTGATTCCCCTGTGGGGCGGCATGGCCTTAGCAGAAAGGTAGGACTTAGAATCTTGTACTCACAGGTTTATCATCTGACCACCATCCATAAGGTTTGCTTAATTTGTTGTTTTTTAAGCAAGTATATTGCCCACTTCATCCACACAATAGTCGCATGAAGTTGATTACTATACTCTCTGCTTTATGGATGAGGACCATGGGCCTGGGGGTGCTTGAGCTATTTACCATAGGTCACACAAATTAAGTTCTCTGTGTTGTCCTGTTGTTTATCCCTACAGTGGAGGTAATGGCAACCCTACCTTGTAGAATGCTGTCAGATTAAGTTACATGAAGACTACAATACACTTAACATGATTCAAGAAATGTTAGCCTGAGTTTCCTACTTTCACTGGCCCTTTACTTTCTGGGGACATCTGAGAACAAACATATCCAGTCATCAGAATTCTCACTTCCAGGTGGTCAGTGTGAAGCTGGGCAGATCACAGCTCTGACGTATGACAAATCGAAAAGCCTAGAGCCTCCTGTTCCTACTGAGGGACCCCTTTAAGAACCACAGGAGACTGCAGCTCAAATTTAACATGGATTACTACTGCTGTTAGTGCAGGCAGTCATTTCCTTGCTTCAAGGCCATGTCACACTAACAGCAGTGTTACATGAAAGCTGTAAGAACACTTCTTTGCAGAGTTCAACTGGACGAAAGTGCAGACACTCTCTGAGACATGCACATCTATTTTATGGCCTTCCAGTATGTAAGAAGTGGGTGTATCATCTTTAGCCATCTACTCCAGAAAGTACTGCTGGCAATTCTGTTCCTTTGGACATCTTTCCAGAATCACCCAGCCTCCTTACCATTGCTATTATGTCCCTATACATCACATAGGTACCCGTCTGACCTCAGTTTTCCTTTGCACCAACTCTTACATTCTCTCTCAAGGATGTCATGCCCTTTTGACTTTCTCAGCACGTCGCTAACCTTGATTATTTTTGCCCATCCATTATTTCCTACTACTGATTCTTCTCTCTATTGTTTCTTGCACTGATTTTGGTAGCTCATGGAAATGATCATAAAAGAATTGCTTCGGTTAGGTACTTAAGTTAATGATAAAGTGGAAGAATTTATTTGTAAATAAGTCACATAAAGGTAAGGATATCATAAAAGAGTTAAAAGAACCCCAGGAACATAATTGGATTTTTATAGCCAATACACTTCAGCTCATGGTTATATGCACTTTTCTCAGTATCCTATGTTTGATGTCCTCTTTATTAGAAAAAGTAATATAATAAAAAGCTGGACAAATGGGTTGGTGGTTAAGAGCACTTGCTGGAACCTAGGTTTGGTTCTCACCACCCATAGGCAGTTAACACCAACCTTAACCCCAGTTCCATGAAGTATGATGCCCTCTTTGGGCCTTCTCATGGGTACTGGATACATGTGGTCCACAGACAAACACACAGGCAAGACACAAATACAAAATAAAAATAAATAAATCTTAAAATATAATAGGCCACCAAACCCTCCTCCCTGAGATACATACATATGTGCACACACACACACACACACACACACACACACACACACACACATCAAAGTATAACCTACATTTCTACTGTAGATTCCTTCCACAGTTCTTCCTGCAGGCTGCCTTCCACCTTAAGGCAACTATGATTCAAGATTCAGTGTATTTATCTTGCTTTTATTTTTGTGCAATTTCATCAGATATTTAAGTCTACATGAATAACTTTTATTCTGTTATTTTTCATCTTCACAATAGAACACATATTAAGATATATGTGCTTTGAGGGAAATATTACACATATTGTACTGTTAGTTTTTTTATTTAGTAAATTTGTTCTTTGACAAGTTCATATATGGATGTAATACATTCTGCTTACTCTTACTGTCTACCCTCTTTTATCTCCCCATTACCAATGGTAAACGAACCTAATTTTCTGTCATTTGCTTTGTTTTGTAGCCCACTGAGGGCTACTCTTTGACCATGGATGTGAAACTCTTCAATGAAAGTTGATAGACTCATTGGTGGCTATGTAACTAAAGTTGGTGATTTGATCTCTCCCAGAATCTGCCAACAGTTTTCCAATGACAGCAGGGCACAACGAGCCCATATTCCTGCCAAGATTGACTGATGAACAGATCTGATCTTTTTGCAGGCTCATTGCAGACAAATCTCAGCTGCTTTCGGGTCATGATTGCCATGGGCATGTCATGCCCAGAAGATAGTTTCTTATGGTTCTTCTCCCTGTTAAATTCTTCCCACTGCCTCTTCCTGGAGAGTCCCCAAGCTTCAGGAAGGGTGGTATAGATGCCATGTTTAGGAATGAGCACTTAACAGTTATTTATTCAAGGTCTTTCCCATTCACTGCAAAGAGAAGAATCTTTGCTTAAATCTGAGAGCAGTTTTTATCTATAGCTACGAACACAAAGATTTAGAAGGTAGATTGATGCTATATCAACTTAGCAAAACAATGGTAGTAAGTCCATCTCTGAGCCATGAGTTTTGACCAGGTTTATACTAGGCACATATTTCCTCCTGTAAAGTATCTCAAATCCAATTATAGATTGGTGGTTGCTGCCATAATAGTCATGCCACTGTTTCACCAATGGGCACATCTTGCCTGGCAGGTTGACATTGTAGCTCTCAGTATTCACAGCTTCTTAAGCCTATTGATGACATCTTCTAGGGGCGGGGTCTTCCAGTTCAGTTCCAGCTTGTTTGCTCTATATAGTGAAAGCAAGATTTACATGTTTAGCAGTGCTATTCCATCTAATCTTTATAGGCAACTAAGAGCCACAGTCATAACGCTGTAGTTTTGGGGGCCTCTGACCAACACTCATAAGGAGATATCCCTCACCTGATAGTGATTTCTGTGTGACCATCCATGACTTCCAAAATTGACATCATCCAGCCACATAGAGTATTTCTACTCAAACTCCTTTTAAAATCTAAGATATTTTAAATATTTTTGTTTTATTTGGCAATGTGCATATGAATTCAATTGTTAATGGGGCCAGAAGAGGGAATTGGATCCTTTGGAACTGGAGTTGTAGCGGTGCTTGTGAGCTGCTGGCCTTGAGTGTTAAGCACCAACCTTGGGTCCTCCTTGACCAAGCAGTACTCATTCTTAACCATTAACTCACCTCTCCACTCCCCAATTTAATGTATTGTTAATTAGCTTATGGAGCAATAGTCTGTTTTCTTGCATCCTTCGTTTTAGTTGTCCATTTTTTTGGCCTTACTGTATTTCATTTGCTTTTACTAATGTATCGTTTTCTAACTTGGAAATACACCTTATGTGATTTGCCTGCTTATGATCATAGGTATTTAGGTTTATTTAGGTTGAACAGGTAACTGTTTCCTACTATGAAAATGTTTCTATAAGGAGGCTGGAGAGATGGCTCAGCAGTTAAGAGCACTTCCTGCTCTTGCAGAAGACCTGGCTTCAGCTCCCAGCACCCACAGCATGGTGCATGGCCATCAAAAATTCCAGGTCCAAGGGATCTGATACCATTTTCTGACCTCCATGGTATATATACCTACATCCAGACAAACTCCCATGCACTTAAAATAAGTAAATCCAAGGAAAAAATCAAAGGTTGCTACGAACAAACGCACTGAGGACTAGACTTTCTGGGTCAGAATTCAGTAATGTTAAAATAGCAGATGTTTGGTTTGTTCGGATAAAGGTTTGTCTGTTTCCTTGATTTTCTCAAGCTCCTATGTGCATTGAAATGATAACTGGGATGACTGGCAGGAAGGGCACTGCAGATAAAGGTCAAACTGTAAAAAAAAAGCAGATGTTGTCAAACTGCTTACTAAAATACTAGCTTATACTTATACAATGTATAAAAATAGATAAGGAACCATGGTGTCTCCAGTACTTAGGAATACCAGATATTTTTATTTCATTTGGACTCTCTCTCTTCCTGCCCCTGTAGTGTGTGTGTGTGTGTGTGTGTGTGTGAGAGAGAGAGAGAGAGAGAGA
>LOEQ01016745.1:0-12645 GCA_001685075.1 Bramus lutescens | reverse complement strand
ATAAATAAATAAATAAATAAATAAATAAATGAATAAATAAATAAATAAATAAATGAACAAACAAACAAATAAAAATGCAAATACATCCATATCTGCTACCCTACACAAAGCCCAAGTCCACGTGGATCACAGACCTCACCATAAAACCAGTTACACCGAACTTAACAGAAGAGAAAGTGTGGAATAGTCTTGAATGCATTGGAACAGGAAACAATTTCCTGAAGAGAAATCCAGTAGAACAGACACCGAGATCAAAAAATAAGTGGGACCTAGTAAAACAGAAAAGCTTCTGTAAGACAAAAGACACTATCAGTAGCCTATCCGGCAGCCTACCAAATCGAAAAAGTCTTCTCCAGCCCCACATCTGAGAGAGGGCTGATCTCCAAAATATGAAAATAACCCAAGAAACCAGACATCAAAAAGCAAATAATCTAATTTAATAAAGTATGTACAGACCTAAGCAGAGAATTCTTAACAGAAGAATCTCAAATGGCAGAACAACACTAAAAGAAATGGTCAGCATTCTTAGCCAATGGGGAAATTAAAATCCAAAGAACTCTGAACGTTTATCTTACACCTGACATAATAGCTAACATCAAAAACACAATGGCAGCTTAAGCTAGAGTCAATTTGGAGCAAGTAAAATAATCTTCCATTATTGGGGGAAATGTAAACTTTTACAGCTACTTGGGAAGTCAATATGGTACTTTCTCAGAAGGTATGAAAATAATCTACTTCAATATCCACCAATACTACTATTGAGTGTATACCCAAAGGATACTCTGTCATACCACAAGGACACTTGCTCAGTTATGTTCTTTGTGGCTTTATTCCTCTTAACCAGAACCTGGAAACAACCTAAATGCCCATCAACAAAAGAATGGATAAAGAAAATGTGGTGTTTTACACAATGGTATATTACTCAGTTGTTAAAACAATGACATCAGGAAACTTGAAGGCAAAGAAATGGAACCAGAAAAAAAAATCATCCTGATTGAGGTATCCAAACCCATAAAGACAAAGACAGTATGCACTCAATCATAACTGGATATTAACTGTAATGTGAAGGATAGTCCACAGACCAGAGAGGTTCAGTAACAAGGAAGGCCCAAGAGGAGAACATGGATATCCCTGGGAAGAGGAAATAGAAGATATCTCCCTGGTAAGGATGGGAATGGGTGGGGATAAGAACTGGATGGAATGGGTTAGTGGATGGGTAGAGGATAGAATAGTAAAAGAGAAGGCTGTAAAGTGGGGACATTCCAGATTCAGGTAGAAACCTGTTGCAAGGGGAATTCCCATGATTCTACAAGGATGACTCCATCTAATACTCTAGGAAAAGTGGATGTGTAGCCTGAATTGGCAATCTCCTGAGATTAGATTGGTGATTACCACAACTGTCATTAGAGAGCCTTCATCCAAACAGATGCAGAGACCCACAGCCAAACATGTTGAGATCAGATCACAGGATCCTGAGGAAGAGAGGGAAGAAGGGAAGATAGGAGCAAGAAAGGTCAAAGACATCACAAGAAAACCCACAGAATCAACTAACCTAGCTCATGGGAACTCATAGAATCTGAAAAATCAGCCAGGGAGCTTGCATGGAACTGACCTAGGCACCCTACATACATGTGCAGTTGTATAGCTTGGTATATTTGTGGGATTCCTAACAATGGGATCAGGGGTTGTCATTAATACCTAGGCTGGCCCTTTGAACCTGTTCATAGTGGTTTGTCTTTCACAACCTTAATACAAGAGGAGGTGCTTAGTCCCATAGCAACTTAATACTCCATGTTTTGTTGATATCCATGGGTGGCCTTACCCCTTTCTGAACAGAAACAGAAAAGGAGTGGATTGGGAGGGGACAGAGAGAAAGTAGTTTAGGAAGAGCAAGAGAGAAGTGAGGGGAAACTTAAGTTGGGATATAAAATAAATTAATTAATTAAATAAAAAGAAAAAACTGTGAAATTTCACTTTTACTTAATTTGATTTTTAAAAATAATTTTAATGTCAAATTTAACTGACAACCATAAAGTATTCTTTCATTGTTTTCAAACCACAATGACCCATGTTTTTCTATAGGCATGCTTACATATGTCAACTCTAAAATATTTACAACAATGACTAGAATGTTTATTGGATAGAAAATAATAGTAATAAATATTAAATTTCTTTTATGTCATAAATCAGAAAATGTGATTCCTTAAATGATCAAACTTAATAATCTCTGTTTCTGTACATTGGATGAAATTTAATTTTTGCTTGACAATGGTTGTCTTATAATTGTATTTATAGACTCATACAAATTCTATTTAATAGCATATAGCTACTAATTTTAGATATATTGAAATTATAAATTTTGTTCATTTTAGTATTCAGAACTCAATTAAACTTATGTTATTAACAATTTGGCCTACTACAACAAATATTTCATTCTTAGTAATTAATCAATAATTTATACTAATGTTCTACATAAAATTTGTACCAACATCTTATCTATTTGGGGAAAGTTGGGGTTTCGAGACAGGGTATTTCTGTGCAGCACTGGCTGTCCTTGAACTCATTCTGAAGACAGTGTTGTCCTCAAACTCACAGAAATCCTCCTGCCTCTGCGTCCTTATTGCAGGTAATAAAGAGGTGTGCACAGCAAAATCTTATTTATTTTGACTTTTTAGGAAAAAATAGCTTGATTTTTCTTTTCTGTATTAAAAGCTCTGGAATTGAATTATAAGTTTTACTTAAGTTCATTTTTTAACTTAGCTTTATATTTGATTCTATTTTACAAAACATCTAATTTATCCAAAAGGAAGATTGGAAATAACAAGAAACAAATGGATAAACAAAAGAAAACATAACTCTATCATCATGTACAAAGCAAAGTAAATATTGTGATTTCAAAACTTTATTAGAGAGTTTTAAATGAAGATTTGAATGAACTTAAGGTCCCCTAAATATGCTAATTTATTTTTTTTAACAAAACAAACTTTCTTCTTTGTTTTTTTAAAAATGACGGCTACACTTTAGGATGCTTATTATGTTTTACATATAATTCCTGGATCTGGATATATAAGATCCTCCATGGATTTCTGGTGAAATTGTTTGGGTTTTTTATAAGCTTAAATTTAAGTAATACCACATTTAATTACTTCACTGTTACCTAAGGTATGACATCAACTTTATTAAAATTTAAAACTTATGCTTGTTCCATATATGTTATAACACTTCTCTTAGGCTTATGTATGTTAGAATATTATTTAATAATTAACGTTGTTTGTTTTAACAGCTAAAAAAAAATCTTTGAAAATAAACCTAAAAAGTAAGGAGAAATCCCCTTTCAGAAAAAAAAATTCCTTAGTGGTAAGTTTCTAGCATATATTTTTTTCTTTTCAGTTCATAATTTGATTTCCAAATAGTTATTTAGGGCTACTTGATGACTTGTCTACGCAATCTTTTCAAATATCATCTCAAGTCAAATGGTATTTTCATAAGAAATAAGGTTGTTTACTATCATTGTATTGCTTCCAACATTCTCTGACCTACCTAAGAGCCACAATACTGTACATTTATTTATTTTCTTGTGCACATTTGTACCAATCAAAATGAGAAATAGAGTGTACTAAAATGCAATATAAGCATATTGATAATTGAAAAAATTTAAAAGAAACATTTAATACATGTCAACAAAATAAGTCGTTAAATTGCCATTACTTCCTTCCAATTATTTTTTTACTTAAAATAAAGATTCTTAAGCCATGATCACATTATTGATTTTTAATAAATTTTGTAAGTTTATTTTAGTGCAATTAAAGTACCATGTTTTATTAAAGTGACAAGCTTTTAAGGTTTTCAAGGGACACATTGTTTAACAAAAATGTATGATGAAATTTCCAATTGAAGCATTCATTATTTCAACACTAAAATTTTCATAGGAATGAAAGATGGATGAGATGTGATGAAGGCAAATACTTTCATAATACTACAGGGTTTTGCCTTGTTTTGTACTATGTTTGACAAACTGCGACATCTCTCTAGAAATCTGTCAACTTGATGGATGGGAAACATAAATCACATTATCTTATGTCAACATTCCTCTCAGAACAATACTTTAGCATGCATTCAGTATTATGTTCTGAACATGACCGTTGGGAACAAAAGGAAAACATAACATTCACTGGGCTCGTATTTACTTTTTAACCTTCTTTTGACTTAAAAACCAAAATTTTCAAAGCAAACAGTTTAAAGGTATTAAAATTACCCCAAAGAGTTTGAGAATCACTATGATAATATTGAAAGGAATGTGAAGAATAAACTCTGTTTGAATCTGCTTTAGCCATAAAGGCATTCTAGCAGACTCATACTCAACGTACCTAAGCATTCAGTGGAAGTCTGGGCTTTTAACAAAATTTAAATCTTACCTGCTTACAAAACTTTTATGAAATTGTAATATATTTTTGGCACGAATTTTAGAGCCAACCTTGCAAAATATTGCAAATCATTGCCCAACTCAGACCATTATCAAGCATGACTTCTAATGGTGAGTCATTACTTAGTCAGTAAGTCAAGACTATGCCAGCATTTGCGATTAATTTAAAATTACTGTTGGTGTTTGGATAAAGTAAGTTTTGCATTATTTTTCAGGCTGATCTAATCTGCAAGGGCATAGTAAGAAGATGCGTACTTGTTTAGAGATGGGGTTTTACACCTTAACATTCATGAATGTATCTTTCCCAAAGCACGAAGAATTTGTATTATTTTATCTGAGCTTCTTTTATTCAGTCTTCAGATGAGCAAACATTTGAACATGTCTGTCAGTCTGTCGTAGGGCATGACTGCAGCATCTCCCTCTCAGAGATAGTGGAATCAGTGTGCTATTCCTGCACGCACTGTCTGCCCAAGATCATCCTGTGACACCGTCACGAAAATCAGTACCAGTTGAACTGCTTTGGAAAGCAGACAGTAACCTCAAAGACCTTAATGGCTGGGAGTGATCCAGGCTCTAGCAGTGCACCAACATTTTATTGGCAATTCTTGTTCAAACCTTTTTACTCATAAGGTGTCACATTGGGTTTCCAAAAAGAAGAATCCAGAAAAAATTATTCAACCTCTGTGTACATCAAGATCCTTACTTTCAAAGTCAATGAATACATAAAATACAAAAGACAATGAATACATATAATCTATTTCACACGACCTTCATGGAAACCAGAGTAGAAAGTTTACACAGTATAAACAGCAAAGTGTCTCAGCATCTCGTGCTATTGGGGCAACCAAGAAGTCTTTATGAATAAATGAAGAAAGCTCTGTATCTATAGGATTTTATTATAATTCCTCTTAATGTTTAATACTAAGTCATTTTGTATTCATTGGATGCTAGTTTTTTTGCTGTATGAAAATTGATACCATTTTCACTTCACTGAGAAAACTCAATTTAATTCTCTTTATCCAAACAAATAACTCTCTTTTATAGCGTTTTATTTCTATTGTTTCTAAGTCTACTGGTTAGTGAGCTCCTCTGGCTTTTGTTCTAGACAGAAGAAATTAGCTTCAACACTCGTGGTATAAAATGGAGTGATAAAATAGTTCAAACCAAAACATGATAAACAGAACCACTGCAAACATTAATTAAAGCCCTAAGACATTATTCATTGTTTATTTTTGTATACTTTATTTTGTTTGTTCACTATTAAATCATCAGTCTTAAATTGCATTTGCTAAAAGAAAAAAAGAAACAATAGTCCATTCCATTTAGTTTTGTGTAGTCATAATTGCATTCTGTCTCATCATTCATGGAGAGAGGAAAGCTCCACAGTCTGAGAATAGGATCACATGAAACAATTTTTTAAAATTTACTCTATTCTACTGCACAAAACTTGACTGTTCATTGAATTTCAAGAATCATTCAAATTTTATATCAAACTTAAATACACTTATATTTCTCGAATAAAATAATAATCTTGTTGAATTAATTAACCCAGCAACCAACTTGCAAATAAAATACAACTTGTATTCAAGCAAGTCATTTAAACTTAATCTTATTTTTTATAACAGAATTATCACAATGTATACCTCTGAAATTATCATGTAGAGAAATTTGTAAACAATAGATAAAGAGTTATTTATGTCTGGAAATTCTTCTTCAAGGTTAACTTTTGTATTTCTCATTGTTTTACCCAAGAAATACAAGTGGTGCTAATGAACTACAAGGTGATCTGGCACCCGACAGAAGCTGTATTCTAGATCAGGGTGGTCAAGTCTTTATGATGAATTACCTATTGCTCTGAGATGAATGCAGCTATGATTTCAAGAAACTTGAGATGTTTTCTTGATGTCCTTATTGAAATTGCCAGCGAGGGTACAACCAGTTCCTGAATCTTAAAGAAGGCAATGACCTTGGATGCAAAGTACAAAAGAGTGATATGGAGAAATAGGTTTTAAAATTCTTCAGTCTGAACAGCTTTATTTATTTACATGTATTCTCAATCCAAGTAAGTTTTGTTTTGTTGGGTTTTCTTTGTTGTTTGTTTGTTTGTTTTTGCTTTGAGACAAGGTCTCAAAGAGCTCTTGCCACCTTCTGACCTTAGCGTATATGTACCTGGGGAATGACATGTTACTTCTGATCCTCCTGCTTCTACCTCCTCAGTACTGGAGACTAAAGCCATGCACTACCATGCCCAAATTATGAGGTAAGGGAGATAGAACCCAGAGACTCGGAGCAATTGAAGCACTCTATTGACTGTATTATATTTTAGGCTCCAGGATAAATGAAAATAAATAAAACTTGGGTTCAGGATAAGTAAATTTTACAGGTACATGAAGGAATATATAAATGAGCAGGGATATGCAGGAAAGTAAAAAACACAGGAGAATCAAATACAAGCTACTATTTATAGAAAATAATTCAAAAAAATTAAATCATTTTAAATGAATGAAATGTAAATAATATTAATATGTTTCATCTTAATTTCCCATTGACTGTAATACCTCATAGTCTGAGAAACATGAATTAAATGTAATTACCAAAGGAATTATATTATTTAAGTAAATGGGATAACAGAAAAAAAGATAAACTTAGCTAAATGGTTTTGAAATAACTCATTTTTCAAGAATGATGAAGGAGGGAGCTATACTATTAGCTAGTTGATGCGGTAGGAAGGCTTTCTAATATTGCTATCCATCCCCAGATCATTACTGTCAGGTGACCAGTTATTATAAAAAAAATCTGCCTAGACAACTCACAACTAAATACTCAAAGTGCTCATTTAGGGCTCTAAAAGCCTTAGTCAGAGACACAACCTAAGCCAGACTATTGACACATAACAAATGCATTACAATGGCTCATAATTTCAATTGTTCCTCAACCAATAATATAGTCTGAGTGTGGAGTTAGTGGATAATAGAGTGAAGGCTCTTTTTCAACTTTTCTTTCTTGGTGACAAATGGAAAAAAAATCAAAGGGTGCAGCTTATTACCAAGCTCTTGTGTGTGTGTTTCTGTGTATACGTGTACGCTGATGTGCATGTACACTGTACCCACACATATACAGGAACACATACTTACACACAGATACATACACACACAGAGAGACACACATGTGTACCAACATGTATTAACTTGCATATGTGTGGACAGAGGTCTAGGTCAATTTTTTTCTTTAATTTTTCTCCACATTATTATTTATTTTTGAGAAAGGATCACTATGAACCTGGAGCTGATATCATTGGCTAAATTGACTATAGTGGTATATAATTTGTGTTTTAATAAACAAAGCCTTCCTGAGGATCAGAGTGCAAAGCAGCCACACTGGTCAGCCACATAGGCCAGGCAGTGGTGACACACACCTTTAATCCCAGCAGCCATACTAGGTAACCATAGAGGCCTGGAAATAGAGGCCCAAGCTGTTAATCCCAGCACTGGAGAGGAATACGAAATTGGAGGATACAGGTTTCGTTTGTAGTCTCAATCTGAGGATTCATGGAGGCAGGCTAACCCATTTCAGTTTGAGGTAGAGGTAAGAGTCAGTGGCTGGCTGCTTTGTTTTTCTGATCTTTGGGGTGAACCCTAATATCTGTCTCTGAGATTTTATTATTCATGTTACAACTGACTAGCCAGGAAACCTCAGAGATTCTCCTGTCTCTACCTCCCTGGCTGTGGGATTACAATCACAAATGCTCCTGTCTTTTTCCTCTATTTAAAAATAGATTTTTAAAAACAATGTATTCTGATTTTAGTATATCTTCTCCCAATTTTGCCCAGATTCTCCTAGTTTATTATTTTTAGAAAGAAAGAAAGGTTACGCTTTGGGGGCAGCGGTGTTCAGAATGGGACAAAACAACAAACAGAAGGAAAAGAGTAAAAGACAAAACATAAGAGACACACAAATACGCAGAGAGAGAAACGCCATAAAACACAAGACGAGAAAACACAGTATATATATACAAAGGACCTGTAAGGTTTTAATTTTAAAATGTCCTAATAAAGCATCATGAGACAAAGAACCTTACCAAAGACCTTTGAGTTTAATTTTGCTGGTCATATACTGTTGGTCATGGAACCTGAAGTTAAGACTGGTTGTATAGCCAATGAGACTACATTGGAAATGTCTCTATACATCTCAACAAGCCCTTAGACGTTCCTCCCCATATTATCTGTTACCCCTCTTCCTAGACCTTTTCACTTAGTCCTTCCATTTCAGCCCTCTCCACATTCATCCATAATTATATATTCTATTTCTCCTTCTTAAGATAAAACACCCATACACCTTAGTATAGCCACACTATGTGCTTGTATGGATTGTAGCCTGCTTATTGAAAACTTAACAGCTAAAATGCACATAGAAGAAAATAAGTACTATTATCTTGGTTAGGGTTTCTATTTCTACAGTGAAACACCATAACCATAAAGCAAGATGTAGAGCAGAAGATTTATTGGTCTTAAATTTCAACATTGCTGTTGATTACTAAAGAAAGTCAGGACAGGAATTCAAAAGAGGTTAGGATCCCAGAGGCAGGAACTGATGCAGATGCCATGGAAAGGAGCTTCTTATTGGCATGCTTCCCATGGCTTTTTTTTTAGCCTATCTTCTTAGAGAACATAAGACCAGCAGCCCAGGGACGGTACCAACCAGCATCGACTGGTCCTTCCCTCCCTCCATTGATCTAAATGACAAAATGCCTTAGAGTTGAATCTCAAGGAGGCATTTCCTCAATGGAGGCTTCTTCCTTTGATGACTATAACATCTGTCACATTGACATCACACACAAAATCATCCAGCATGACCATATATTTCTATTTCCATCGGAAATGCTCACTCAGGATAATTTTCTAACTGCATCAAATTTTCCTTTTAATTTTATAATTTCATTTTTATAATAGCTGACTAATATTCCTATATGTACATGTACCACATTTTCTATCTCCAAATGTCTGTTGACTGACGATTAAGTTGTTTCTAATTTCTGGCTATTATGAATCAAGCATCAATGAACGTATTTGAGCAAGTGCCTCTGTAGTAAGAATTAAGAGGATGTGGGGTCCTTTGGGCTCATACCTGAAAGTGGCATAGCTGGGTTTTGAGGAAGATAAATTCCCAACTTCCCAAGGAAGCACATACTCATTTCCATGCTAGATGAAGAAGTTTACACTTCCACGAGCAGTGAATGACTTGCAGGAGTGAGTACGTTCATAACCATCCTTCCTCTGTTTTCTCACCAGCATGAGTGTCTCTATTCCTTTTTGTAATTGATCATAGCTGGTGCAGCGAAACTTACAACAAGGGTTTCATTTTCTTTCCACAGGATTAAGAATGCTGTATCTTCCTTTGAGTGATTCGCCATCCCTTTTGCTTCTTCTTTTGAGGATACTGTGTCTAGATCTGTGCCCCCATTTTAATTGGGTTATTTTTAACATCCATATCTTGAGATTTGATATTTTAAATATCAGTCCTCTATTACAAGCATAGTTAGTATAATCTTTTCCTATTCTGTAAACTAAAGCTTAATCCCAATGATAGTGCCCTGTTCAGAAAGACGTTTTCTGTGCAAATGAACGAAAAACAATTCCCTGCTGTCTCTCCTATCAGGTTCAGTGTATCTAGCCTTACTTATGTTGGGGCTTTTGATTGATTTGAAGTTGACTTTTGTACAGGGTGACAACTATAGATCTATTTGCATTTTTCTACCTGCAGATTTCAAGTCTGAGTGGCACCATTTGCTGAATCTGTAATTTTTTTCTATTCCTATTTCTGGCTTCTTTACAAAAGAATAAATCATATAGCCATATGTAAGTGGATTTATGTCTGGGTCAGCCATTAATCAACATATATGGTTTTATGCCAGTACCATACCTTTTTATTTGTATAGTTCTGTAATACAATATGAAATCAGGAATGGTGATACCTACAATAGTTCTTTGACTACAGGGTGGTTTTAACTATCTTGGGATTTTTGGGTTTCCATACGAAGCCGGAAATTATCTTTTAAAGATCTGTAAAGAATTGTGTTGGAATGATGAGAATTACTTTGAAAATATAATTTTTAGTGGGAGATAGAAATTTTTAGTATATTAATCCTACAAACCCATAAGAATGACAGAATCCATCTATCTTCTGATTTTTTTGTTTCTTTCGTCAGTGTCTTCAAGTTTTTATAAAAAGTCTTTCTCTTGCTTCGTTATATGTTCCCCAATATAATTTGAAATATTTGAAATAGTTAATGATTGTGTGATTTTGAAGAATCGATACAAAGCAATTAACTTGCAAATATTTCCTTCATTTTAAGAAATGATGGATACATGTAGTATTTAAACATAATATTTAGCATACAAAATACATAACAAATATGGTGTTCATTGAAAGGCACAATAAGTACTAAAGCTTTTCCTTGCTTTTTAAGCATGCAAATACAAAATAAGAAATTCTCTAAACATAGCCTGACTATATCAAAATGTCATGACTTCATTATGACAAAAAATATTATGTTAAAATGTAGTATAATAAAACACATAAAACAGTGAATGAGTTTCCTTGATCAAGATAAAAGAGTATTTTAGGAACAAATATGGAACATATCGCATTGTCAAAATTAAGTTATGGATGAAGAAGTAGACACTTGGACATTGTGTCTTATTTACTAAAGATTTACCTTCTGTCTACAATAAATAATAGGTAACTACAAATTTTGCAATGCTTTTTCATAAAATACATACTTGTTTGTCAATATTACAAAGTTTTTGAAGTTAAAATAATTGTGTAATGAAATGGAGAAAACAGATAAATTACCACACATTAGAGTATAAAGTATGGTAGTTCACTTGCCTGTTTTAAAGTCATGACAACAATATAAAATGAGAATTTGAGAGTTTTTTGTTGAAAGAAATGCCAGTTTAATTGTTTTGGTTGTTTAAGATAAATATTCCTCCATAGGACCAATAATGTCTTACTGCAACCCCATTCATTGCTTTTTCTGAAATAATGTGTTTCAATTTTTAATCTTATAGGTGGTTATAATTAGAGTATGCATTGAGACCGATCAGGAAACTATGGATTTTGAAATTTTAAACAGTAATGAGACTATGAAAGACAATGGACATTTTTCAAGTGGAGTAAATAAATAAATTTTGCATTTTATGCAACCATATACCCATGGGAGAGAGGGAGTAGAATGTCGTGATTTGACTGAGAAATTAACTCATAAACTACAACATAGGAACACTTGCTTCCCAGTTTGTGGCAGTGTTTAGAGAGGTTATAGCAAGTAGGTACACCAATAGGATTTCACTTTGGGGCCTTGAAATTCATCTAAATTCCATTTCACTCTCTCCTTCCTACGTTGCCTGAAGACAGGATCTCTCAGCTTCTTGTCTGAATTTATGACTACCCCATGTTACTATGCCTCACCATTATGATGGACTCTGAACCCTAGAACTTTAAAGCAAAATAAAGTCTTTTCTATAATTGTTCTAGTCATGGGTCTCTTTTAGAGCAAAAATTTTAGAATACAAGTGTGAAAAACATTCAGAACTATGCAAAGAAGATTGGAAAAAGAATAAAGATGACTTATACTCATTTGTTAATTGATATAATACATAATTTTGTTAAAATAAACATATTTACTGTTTAACATCGATAATACAGTGTTCAGAAGGGTTGGATTGTGAATATTATATTACAGGCAACTGTATTATATTTTAATTGACTTTTTACTTCATTGTAAGTACAGCTTCAAAGCTAAAGATCCTTCACAAAATATAGAATTAGATATGCTTATAGGAAACTTGTATAAAAATTTATAAATTTTATTTTAACAATGAATGAAACAGTTGTCTTTTGATTTCACATATAAGATTGAATGTCTATTTCTTATTTAAAACATAGTTCCTAGTGTTACATTTTATATGATTAAATATTGCTAAACACAGAATTCTTGAACTGACAGTGTGAATGTATTTAATATTATCTAAATGTTAGTATCATCTCTTACATTGAATTTATAGGGATTTATTTTTCAAAGAATTTATAGTGTATACATTACATTTTTAAATGAACTACATAATCATAATACCTTAGTCAAGATCAGAAATACATATACATACAATAAAACTGACCTTAAAACCCATACCAATGCAAATTATTCATATCTATATCATATC
>LOEQ01016740.1:0-12655 GCA_001685075.1 Bramus lutescens | reverse complement strand
AGTGCTTAAATGAATACAATTTGTGTGTCATTATTTCGGGGTATAAGCTAGCCATGCGGGAGCCGAGCGGGACGAAAAGCAGGCCTGCTCCCCTATCACTACACACCTATGCCTCATTATGTTGCTATTAGCCTATGGATACAATGGACCCCAAGGAATTATAATTTTCCAGGAGTCCAAGTTTGGGTTAAAGAAACAGGGAAAGCCTATTGTCTTCCAGAAAGAGATTAACAACTTGCCAGACCACCCTGAAGGAAAGAGAATCTCAGACTCTGATTGGTCAATAGGGGGCTAGTTGGGTCACACCTTGACTAGTATTGCTCAGATATGACATCTTCTTGTCCTTTATTTCAACCCACATCTCATGTCAGGACCCCAGGATGGACTTGGAATGGACACTGGGCCTCTTTGTTCCTTTTTCCACTGTGGCCACTTTGGGTAAATCTCTGTGTCTCACTACCAGTGTGTGTTTAATTGGACTTTTAAGGATGGTTGACCAAGCCTATCTTGTTAGGGCTACCAGGTTCAGGTTTTGACCCTGGCAACGCTCATAACAGACAGCATTCATCTTTCATCTTCTTGGTTCTCTAGTAATTCTGTGCTTTCCAGTTACCCTCAAATTTTGCACAATCCTGGACTGCGGAGAGTCAAGTGTCCAGTTTACTATGCCAATCCCTTCACATGCAATGCTTCACATTCTATGAGATGAGGCAGAGGAGGTAAGTGTGAGGACATTTGTATGTGGAATGACATTCAGATTCAAATGTTTCCTTCTGTTCAACAAATCCAAGTTCATCTTAAGGCTCAAGGAATGTAGGCAACATAATAAATACTTTTTCATAAAATATTTTTCCTTCATTGCTGCTGCTGTTTATTTTTAATATTTTGAGATAGGTTCATGCTAGCTTTGAACCTACTTTTTAACCAGTGATGACCTTGAACTTCTGCTTCTCCTGCCTCTACCTATTAAGTTCTGGGATCACAATTTTGTGCTACAAAGACAAGTTTATAAAATCCTGGGTATTGAACCTAAGGCTTCATGCATTTTGGGAAAACACTCTACCAACATACCTGCATTGCCTTCCCCAAACATCCACATTAATACAATTAATCAAGAGTGTTTCGATGGAAAGGTCTCCTCATCCATTGCTGTGATTCCCCAGCCTGTTACTGCTTTGAATCACGTGTACTCATCAAGGGTATGTGTGTATGGGGGGGCGTGGATTTACTTTTGTTTAAGATCAGCAGCAGTAGACTCTACTGGCAGCCTTTGCAAAGCATAGATGGTAGTAAATTGAGAGAAAGATATTTCTCAACTCCAGTGTTCGCTAACCTTTACTGATCTGACACAGGGCTGTCAGATTCACACAGCCTCCAATCAATACCTATCATTCAAAGAACAAAAGCCCATAAGTAATATGCACAGAACCATGCTTAAGACTGGCACCCGTGCTGTGGGTGAGTGTCCCCAGGTGCTTAGAAATCAATTGTCAAGGCTGCTTCTGGCAGGTGTGGGATATCAATCTCTTGGTGTCCAGGGATGAGCAGCAGCTCTCAGACTCGATTACCTGCTCTCTGCCCTTAATGGCCTTACATCATCTTAGCCTTCATTCCTTCTCTGTCAATAATGCCCCTGCCTCTGGTGGCTGAAGAAAGGTCATAAAAAGACTTTTTTTTTCTGTGAATGTTATCAGGCTTAGAATTCCTGAAAGATTTTAAGTTTTGAAAACCCATGTCAGGGGGGTACATCTCTTCTCTGTAAGGACTTTTGTAGACAGGAAAAGCTGGTTTCTTACTTCTAGACCTTTCTTTTTTAATTCTCTTTAAAATCTGCCTCCCAGTTTGTCTGGCTGAGTAGACCAAACACAACAATGAAATACAAAGGTTGCCTGAAGCTCTCCAAGTGGTTGGGGAGCCAACTACTTCTGGCTCCCAGTTTATCCCAGGTTAGAAAAACCTGGTGAGAATCCTGAGGACCCAGTGATGGTGTCTGTGTTTCTAAGCAACATGACTCTCTGAGCTGAAGATAACATTATAGAGACCTTATTGCCCTAGAACAAAACAATTCAAAGTAGGCAGAGCTCTGAGACCCAAGGTCTGCCCCTCCAGCTAGGATTTTGATGAAAATATTTCTGAGATTTATTACATCCTTTTTAAGCTCCGTAGGCCGAGGTTTAAAAATGTATTATTCTTGACACAAAGTAGTCTGTGTGGGCAACTGAAATGCTTCATATTGCTCGTCAGCTTAGCAGGACCTAGAATGGCTGAGGACAGGAGCCTCTGGACCTGTATTGTGAGGAGTTTCCTCCATGGGTTGAATGAGCTAGGAAGCTACACCCCAGATGTAAGCAGCACTAAGTGCTAGGGGCTTGGAATGAAAAAAGGAGAAAGCGAGCTGAACAGCGTTCATGTCTCTGCTTCCTGACTGTGAGTGCACTGTGATCAAGGACCTTACGCTACCACCGCCACTCATCTCCCTCTATGACGGACGGCACACTCAAACTATGAGGCAAAACATCCCTTTGCTACTTCAAGTCACTTTTGTCAGGTGTTTTTTACTAGCAAGAAGAACAATACCTAATTGATCTTCTTGTTATTAAACTTACACATCACTGCCAATGTCCCAGCCTGGTCCTGCCATTCACTTTCAATAAGCCAATTGAAAGAGTCAAATTAATCTTGGAAGACAGAAAAAGATTCGTGTAATGTGGTCACATTGGGAAGAGGCCCATCTTCAGGGTCCTGAAGTAATATTAAACTTTACAAAAAGGTCTAAGAATTTGCATATCTACAAGTGCCAGTCAAGGTATGGTCCCGCCCACCACTGACCTATTATTGTCTGAGCTTCAGTTTCAAGCTCCATGGTAGTCTTAAAGTGATGTACAGGACAATCCTCTGAACCAAACTGTTGCCATCTTCAAGAGTTTGGCATAAACCTGCCCTCCAAAGGTCATCACAGCTAGCCTTCTTGTTGATGCTTCCTCTTGGAAGGAAAGAGTGTAGACAGTCATGAGACCCTCACTTGAGAATCCAGTCCCCCTTTCCAACCAATTTCATGCAGTTCTTTCCAAAATGCACCTGACGTCACAGTCTCTATAAAGGGCTAAAGAATGGAGATGGGGAAGAACTGGGGAGGAGCTCTGCCTATACAGCCATGAGGAGTCATCATCCAAATTGACTGCACACCTTCAAGTGTGAATAAGGCAGTCAAGGACCGGCCTGTAATCCCTCCCTTACTGAAACCCTGTGATTCTGATAAATTCTTTGGTCCCCAGAGTGAACTCTGGTACAAATGTACTTTGGTTTTCTGTTATTGTTGGTGGTGGTGGTTCTCAGTTCTATACCCTCATAGCAGGATTACAGATGTGAGCATCCCAGCTCATCCTTTAAGAAGGTACTGGGCATTCAAACTCAGGGCCTCACACTTATATAGCAAGTGCACTTCTACACCAAGCCATCTACTCCAAATGTCCCTTGTTGAATTAGTTGAACATTTCCAGCTTCTCATATTTGCTATTAAGAGAATCAAAAAAAAAACAGGGAGGTATATGAAAGATCTAGGGTAGGATTCAAAAGGAACTAAGACTGATTAAGGTGGGTAAATTTTTTTTTATTATAGGTGTTACTAATGCCACAGACATACAATGGCATGGCATCTCAAGGAAAATCAGGCTCATGAGGCAGAGTTGGAGTCCATTATTATAGGCCAATGAAGAAGGGAGGTGCAAAGCCACAGTCTATAGGCAGGCTCTCTGATTGCACAGAAGGCTTCAGGAAAGGGGTAGGGAAGGCAGTGTGTGGCCACAGTTGACACAGGTGGCCTGAAAATCTGCTAGCTAGAGACTGACAGGCAATGCTTTCTGCAGAATGCCTATCAGTATCTGTAAGATGGCAGCCTCAGCAGTAGTCTGGAATAGATGTTAGCAGATATAAAGTTAAAATGATTGTTGAGTTTCTAAAACTTTAGTGTATAGTTGCCTGGATGGCTAAAGAGTCACACATTGGACAATGATGGCACTCTTTCAGAGTACAACTTTGAGCATATTCACCATCAATAGCCCTCATGAGGGAATCATTCCTGCACATACTTCCAGCTTGCCTGGCCTGTTCTTGGCTTCATACTTGGATCACATGGTATGAATTCCTTTATGACAATGTTTTTCACAACATATTGGTAATGTCTCTGAGATTCATACATGTTACTGTATTTTTTATTTTTGTGTATGTGAGTGTGCCTGCATGTGAGAATATACACACATGTATGAACATGTGGAGGCCCAAGTTGGATGTCTGGTAGTTTCTTTAATTTTGTTTCCACTTATTTTTTTGAGAAAGTCTCTCACTAAGCATGGAAGACACTGACTCAGTCATAATGGCTGGCTGGGCACGAAAGTGTGATTCTCTTATAAACACTGGATACCTTTTACGGGGGTGTAATGGAGACTTGAACTCAAGTGCTCATGCTTACATAGAAGCACGTTACCTATGAAATATCTGCCCCAGCCCATGTGGCTGCACTGATAAACTGCAGGTCCTTGTTGAAATAGTCCACACTATCTCCATCTGATTTTCTTTCTTTTCCTTGCACAGATTTTCTTTTTCTTTCTTTTTTTATTGAGCTATGTATTTTTCTCTGCTCCCCTCCCTTCCTTTTCCTTCCCTCCTACCCTCTCCCATGGTCCCCATGCTCCCAGTTTACTCAGGAGATCTTGTCTTTTTCTATGTCCCATGTAGATTAGATCCATGTATGTCTCTCTTAGGGTCCTCTAGGATTGTTGTCTAGGTTCTCTGGGATTGTGAATTGTAGGCTGGTTTACTTTGCTTTATGTCTAAAAGCCACTTATGAGTGAGTACATATGATATTTGTCTTCCTGGGTCTGGGTTACCTCACTCAATATGATGTTTTCTAGATCCATCCATTTGTCTACAAATTGCAAGATGTCATTGTTTTTTTTCTGCTGTGTAGTACTCCATTCTGTAAATGTACCACATTTTCCTTTTCTATTCTTCAGCCAAGGGGCATTTAGGTTGTTTCCAGATTCTGGCTACAATAAACAATGAGAAGCCTACAACAAGTTTCTCTCCATTTAGTTTGATGTTGGCTGTTGGCTTGCTGTATATTGCCTTTATTCTGTTTAGGTATGTTCCTTGTATCCNTGTCTTCCTGGGTCTGGGTTACCTCACTCAATATGATGTTTTCTAGATCCATCCATTTGTCTACAAATTGCAAGATGTCATTGTTTTTTTTCTGCTGTGTAGTACTCCATTCTGTAAATGTACCACATTTTCCTTTTCTATTCTTCAGCCAAGGGGCATTTAGGTTGTTTCCAGATTCTGGCTACAATAAACAATGAGAAGCCTACAACAAGTTTCTCTCCATTTAGTTTGATGTTGGCTGTTGGCTTGCTGTATATTGCCTTTATTCTGTTTAGGTATGTTCCTTGTATCCCTGCTCTCTCCAAGACCTTTATCATGAAGGGATGTTGTATTTTTCAAAAGCTTTTTCAGCATCTAATGAGATGATCATGTATTTTTTTTGGTTTGTTTATATGGTGGATTACATTGAGAGATTTTGTTGAACAATCTCTGCATTGCTGGGATGAAGCAAACTTAATCATGGTGGATGATAATTCTGATGTGTGCTTGGATTCGTTTTACTAGCATTTTATTGAATATTTTTGCATAAATGTTCATAAGGGAGATTGGTCTGCAATGTTCATCTTAGTTATGTATTTGTGTGGTTTTGGTATCAGGGTAATTGTAGCCCCATAAAAAGAGTTTGTCAATGTTACTTCTGTTTGTATTGTGTGGAACAATTTGAGCAGTATTGATATTAGTTCTTCATTGAGAATCTTGTAGAATTCTGCACTGAAACTATCTGGCCCTGGGCTTTTTCTGGTTGGGAAGGTTTGATGATTGTTTCTATTTCTTTAGCAGATATAGGTCTACTTAATTTGCTTATTGGTCTTGATTCAATCTTGGTAAGTAATATTTATCCGGAAAATTGTCCATTTCCTTCCAGTTTTCCAATTTTGTGGAGTCCAGGTTTTCAAAACACAACGAAATGATTCTCTAGATTTCTTCCATATCTGTTGTTATGCCCCCCTTTTTCATTTCTGATTTTGCTAATTTGGATATTCTCTCTCTGACTTTTGTTTAGTTTGGATAAAGGTGTGTCTATTTTGTTGATTTTTCTCCAAGAACAAACTCTTTGTCTCATTCATTCTTTGTATTGTTTTCTTTGTTTCTATTTTGTTGATTTCAGCTCTCAATTTGATTATTTCATGCTGTCTAGTCCTCCTGGGTGAGTTTGTTTCTTTTCGTTCTAAAGTTTTCAGGTGTTCTGTTAACTTACTAGTGTGGGATTTTTCCAGCTTCTTTATGTAGGCATTTAGTACTATGAACTTTCTCCTTAACAATGCTTTCATTGTGTGCCATAAATTTGGGTATGTTGTGTAGTCATTCATTCATTGAATTTCAGGAAGTCTTCAATTTCTCTCTATATTTCTTCCTAGATCCAATGATTATTCAGGTGAGCATTGCTTAATTTCAATGTGTTTATGGTATTTCTGGAATTAGTGTTGCTGTTGATTTCCAATTTTAAGCCTTGGTATCTGAAATCATGCATAAGGTTATTCTAATTGTTTTATATCTGTTGAGGTTTGTTTTGTTACCTAGTAAGTGGTCAATTTTTGAGAAGGTTCCATGAGGTGCTGAAAAGAAGGTATATTCTTTTATGTTTGAATGAATGGTCTACAGATGTCTGTTAAGTCTATTTGAGTCATAATATCTATTATTTCCCCTGTTTCTCTTAATTTTCTGTCTGATAGACCTGTCCAGTGGTGAGAGTTGGATGTTGAAGACTCCCACTATTAGTGTATGGGGTTTAGTGTGTGAGTTATGCTTTAGTAGTGTTTCTTTCCCATATGAGTGTGTCCTTGCATTGGGGCATAGATGTTCAGAGCTGAGATTTCCTCTTGATGGATTTTTCCTGTGACTGATATGAAATGTCCTTCTTTGTCTCTTCATTGATTTTAGTTTGATGTCTATTTGTTAGATATAAGGATAGCTATACCAGCTTGTTTCTTAGGTCCATTTGATTAGAAAAAATTTTCCCAACCCTTTACTCTGAGGCAATATCTGTCTTTAAGGTTGACGTCTGTTTCTTGTATGCAGCAGAAGGATGGATTCTGTTTTCATGTCCAATCTGTTAGCTTATGTCTTTTTATAGATGTATTGAGCCTACTTGTATTAAGGGATATTGAAAACCAGTGACTGCTAGGTCCTGTTGGTGATGTTATTGTATGTGTGTTCCCTTCTTTCAGATGTGCTGCTGTGAAATCATCTATTCTCTGTGTTTTTGTGGCTGTAGCTAACTTCCTTGGGTTGGAGTTTTCCTTCTAGTACTTTGTATAGGGCTGAGTTTGTGGCTAGGTATTGATTAAACCTGGTTCTTTCATGGAATATCTTGTTTTGTCTGCCTACGATGAACAAAATTGAAAGTTTTGCTGGGAATAGTAGTCTGAGCTATCAACCATGGTTTCTTAATGTCTGCAAATTGCTTGATAAGTACCTTCTGGCTTTCATTGTTTCCACTGAGAAGTCAGATACAATTCTGATAGGTCTGCCTATATGTTATATGTTACTTGGCCTTTTTCCTTTGCAGCTCTTAATATTCTTCCTTTATTCTGCATGTTTAGTGTTTTGATTATTATGTGGCAAGGGGACTTTTTTTGATCAAGTCTTTCAGTGTTCTGTAAGCTTCTTGTATCTTCATGTGTATATTTTTCTTTAGGTTGGAAGTTTTTTTCTATGATTTTGTTGAATACAATTTTGTGTTTTTGAGTTGGACTTCTCTTTCTTCTATCCCTGCTATTCTTAGGTTTGGTCTTTTCATGGCGTCTGATATTTCCTGGAGATTTTGTGTTAAGCTTTTGTTAGATTTAATGTTTTCTTTGACTGATGAGTCTATTTCCTCTATTGTAATCTCAGTGCTTGAGATTCTCTCTTCCACCTTTTGTATTCTGCTGTTTATACTTATGCTTTATGTTTATTTGTGGTTCCTGATCACTTTCTCATAATTTCTGCTTCTATAATTCCCTCGGTTAGTGGGTTTTTTATTGTCTCTATTTGGTTTTCAAGTATTGAATCATTTCTTTCATCTGTTTGATAGCTTTTCTTGGTTGATTTCTTCCTATTTTTGTTTGCCTTTTCTTCCATTTCTTTGAGGGAATTTTTCCTTTTCTTTTTAAGGGCCTCAAACATTCTCCTAAAGTTATTTTTTAGGTCATTTTCTTCTGCTTTGTATATATACGAGTGTTTAAGTCTTGCTATTGTGGGCCACTAGTTTTTGTTGGGTTTGTGTTGCTCTTTGTGGTGTTGAATGTGTTCATACCTTGTCTATCCATCTTTTCCTCTGATTTGTGTAGTTAGGGCTGTGTTTCTGGTGATCAATCTTCCAGGTGCCAGTGGCTCCAGGACTCAGATGGTTGCTCCTTGTGGTGCAGTCAGGGTGACATTTCCAGTCAGCATGGAGGTCACTTGGTGTTCCCAGAGGTTGCTCAGCACTCCAGGTGGTTGCTTTGCATTGCAGGGTGTGTCATTTAGGCCTGTTTCCATGGAGGTTGCTTGCTTGGGGCTGTTCCCACTGAGGTTGCTGCATTGGCCCTACTCTGGCTGAGGTCATTGGTTCAGGCCTGCTCCAGCGGAGGTCTCTGGCTTAGGCCTGCTCCTTCAGAGGTGTCTCCCTTGTACCTGTCCCTGTGGGGATCATTTCCTGGGCCTGCTTTGGTAAAGGTCACAGGCTCTAGCCTGTTCCTGTGGAGGTTGCTGTCTTTGGCCTGCTCTGGTTGAGGTCACGGGCTCAGGCCTCTTCCTACAGATGTCCCTGGTTTGGGCCCAGTTCCACAGGGATCTCTAGATCAGGCCTGCTTCCTCAGCGGTCATTCTTTTGTACCTGCTCCTGTGGAAGTCACTGCCTCGTGCCTGCTCCAGCAGAGGTCGCTGTCTCAGGCCTGCTCCTGTGGATGTCCCTGGTTTGGGCCTGCTCCTATGGAGGTTTCTGACTTGGGCACATTCCCTCAGAGATCTCTGGCTCTGTCCTGCTCCCTCGGAGGCCCTTGACCTGCACCCCAGTCTTACAGAGGTCTCTGGGTTGGGCCTGCTCCCTTAGGGATTGCTGCCTTGTACCTGCTCCTGTGGAGGTAGCTGACTTGGGCTTGCCTCTGTTTTTCTACCTAAGGAGATTGGAAAAAGTTGTAGCGCTTGATTCTTTGTATAAAACTAGTGTGTGGTTATTTTAGTACAAACATTAATTCTGTTTTTTTGGTATACAGAATTTCAGAATGAATTATACTAGGTAATGCTTACTAGTAAACACAGTTACAATATATATATAATGGTTTCTATCTCTAATTACAGCACATTCAATTTCCAGCTTCCCTTATATCTGCAAATACTGCTATCTCTCAAGATGTATCAGTGGCTAAAGATCCTTGCTGCTGAACTTGATTAGCTGAGATACCTGGACCCATACGGCAGAAAGAAAGAACAACTCCTAAAAGTTTTTCTTGGACATTGACATTTGATCCATGGCCATGGCACATGCAGTAGTGTAAGCACATGCATGCTCATGCACACAGACACAAATACACACAGATACACAAATACACATACATACCACTAACATTAACTAAATAAATTAATAAAGAAAGAAGTTTCATTTTAAGTTAAAAGAAACCAATTCTCTTTGTACAGTTTGAGGGCATGGTGCTCTGTACCACCAGGCCCAAGCAACTTGGTAACCAACATACAGTAACTCTGACCCACATTGTTTTTTGTGATTTTTATTTTTTCATATACAGAAAAGCAGAAACGTGTATTTATACACATTATATATGTATATATAGTGTTTATATACATATATATATTTAAATATTCATATTCTGACTCTGTATATGTGCTTCCTTCCATAATAAAAGCATACTTGATGCTGTCTTGGACACAACACACATAGAACCACCTTAGGTTCTGAGAGCGAGTGAAAGACATTCAGCATCTCAGCCTGAACCCCTCCATGCCTGCTTGGACACATGCTACTGTAGGAAAGTCTCTGATAGTATATTAAACTCCGAGCCATTCCGAGTGTTTCTAAGGGTCATCCCTGGGAGGAAGCCATTGCAACACTTCTCACTTGTTTTGATGGCATTAGGTCAGTCCCCAAACCCAGACGTTTGAAGGAGAGAACTGAGGTCGGCAAATTGCCTTCTGACCTCCACATGTGTACCACGGGTATGTGCATGAGCACTTTACTTGCAAAGAAATAACAGTGTGAAAAATTATCTTTAAAGGCCCTGTCTTAGTTTGCAAGAAGAATAACCCAGTGGTTCAGTGATACATCTGACCAGAAAGCCTGAAAGAGGTTAGGGTATATTTTTAATTGAAGGAACAACAACAATAAAAAATTTTTAATTTCCAAGAGTTGAGTTGTCAAAACTCTTCAAAAAAAGGTGATGTCCCTGTGCCTTTGAATCTTATGTCAGGACACCTTCCCCCTCGTAGTCAGACCATTGTGTGTTTTTTCAAAGAAATCCAGGAATTCGATTATTGTGAGAAGCATTGCTCCTAAAGAACTGGAACGTCTCCTGCACTCATCTTTGATAGTGTATGAGTGACTTGTGTGTAACTTTTTTCAAAATACTTGACAGAAAAAAACTTAAGTGGGCAAGGGTTTATTTAAGCTTTTGGTATCAGAAAGATTTCAGGCCATTGTTTCATGAGAAAGTATTCCAGTGTCTCAAAGGCTTTTAAGATCTTGGTAGACAAGATGCCAAGAGCAGGCTTGGGCCTGGGATGGGTCCAGACTTCAAAGACCAGCCTACAGTGACTTTCTTCTGCCAGTCATGGCAATTCTAAAAGGCTCACTATTCTTCAAAATAGTGTCATAGGCTGGAGGCTGAGCATTCAAAACAGGAGCCTGTGGGGACATTTCAGATCCAAGCCACACACATGTCTTTCTACGTGATTTCTGCCCAGGACCCTTGATTCATGAACAGGAAACTAGGAAGACATGGCTACGAATTCAATAGATTTTGACTCCTTTAACAGAAAAATAATAGCTTGTGCATCTCTTTTGTAGTCTTCCTTTTTTAAAATCAATGTTTGCCAATAGTTCATAATAATAATAATGTGAAAAATATGCTAAAATTACAATAAAACTCAATTAAGTTTTTTTAATTCCTATTAAAAATGAATGTACATATGAATGGATAGATTGCCTATTATATTCCATCTAAAATGCTCCAGGAAAAAGTAAAAAAGAAGCCATATTTATACCAAATGAAAAGGGAGAGTGAGGTAGATAGATGACTGATAAATAGTTACATAGATAAACAGACAGATGATAGGTAGATAAATAGTAGATAGTAGATAAATGGATGGTAAATTCTTGGCAAGGAAAATTCTAGTTTCATCATGTGGGGCACAGGGCATTGAACTTAGGTATCAAGTTGGATGAAAGTAGCTCTACCCACTAAGCAATGTCTACCAAACTGAAAAAGTAATTTAATACTTATTTTTATATTGATAAATGGTAATTCAAAATAAGCCACCATAACTCATAAGCCACCAAAACAGTTTTTCTTGATTTGCTAGATTTTTTGTTCCTCTCCAATCCATTTTTCTATTTGCTCTGTCCTCTTGACTCCTAAATAGTATCTTCTCAACATTTCAAGTATATTTTCTTTGTTTCTACATAATATTGTTTTTTTGGGAGAAAGCATTGCATATAATACTTGGAGAAAAACAAGAGTTCCCTGGTTTTATCAATCCTATTTAAATTTTGCTTGCATGTATTTGCTCTGTCAAAAATAAAGATATTGGGCTAGGGAGATGATTCATTTAATAAAATGTTTACCTTGTGGGAAAGAGGTCCTGAGCTCCACCCCCAAACATACACTTGTAACTCCATCACTGGGGAGGCATGGACAAGAAGATACCTGGGACTCACTCTAGCCAGTTTAGCTACCTGGTCATCTCTGGACCAGTGAAAGACCCTGTCTCAAAAGAAGTGGATTGTGCCTGAGATATGCACACACATACCACCATGGAATACACTGACATGCACAAAGTTATTCATTTTCCATCTGTGTTATCCACACCTGCTTGCATAAATTGCAATCTGAATCCTGTACTGTAAAAGAAACAAAGAAACGAAATACCACACAAACTTTTAGAAATTGTCAGGAGTATTGACATTTGGTATTGGTATGTTATAAACAACTGAGTAAGAAGCCATCTCAAAAATAAAACACAGGCTTGCAGAAGTATATGTTTTTAAGTGATTAATTTTTTTAATATAGTGTGTGGTGTGTGGTGTGTGTGTGTGTGTGTGTGTGTGCTACATGTGTATGTGCATGTGTATGAGTGTGTTCAAGTGCCCAAGGAGCGTAAAGAAGTATGGGTTCTTACAATTGCAGTTTCAGTGGTTGTGAGCTGCTGGACGGGAGAGCTGTGAATTGGAATTGAGTTCTCTGCAAGAGCAGCAAATGCTCTTCATCTCTCAAAACCCCTGTGGTGTGGGACAATGGTCTGTATTCTGTCCATTATATTTTAAATAAATGCTGATTGGTCAGTAGCTAGGCAGGAAGTATAGGCG
>LOEQ01016737.1:0-12657 GCA_001685075.1 Bramus lutescens | reverse complement strand
TTTCTTTCTTTCTTTCTTTCTTTCTTTCTTCTTTCCTTCCTTCCTTCCTTTCTTCCTCTTTTCTTCTTTCTTTCGTCTTTT
Source organism: Bramus lutescens (assembly GCA_001685075.1). Lineage (NCBI taxonomy): Eukaryota > Metazoa > Chordata > Mammalia > Rodentia > Cricetidae > Bramus > Bramus lutescens. Next base: position 12,576 of record LOEQ01016737.1, on the reverse strand, counting down.
TGTGCTTGTGGTCCAAGATGTGAGCCCTCAGTTTCCTGATTCTGGCACCATGCCTTGCCATTGTTCCACAGTCATGGACTCTAACCCTCTGGAGCCACAAGCCCAAATAAACTCATTCTTCTTTAAGTGTTTTATCACAGCAATAGAAAAATAGCAAATACAAAATACATAATTTATACATAAATAGAATAGGATGGTATGGCCAAGAGTGGCCAGGAGAGGTAAGGCCTCACACAGAAAGTGAATACCAGCTGTACGTAGATAGGGGTCAGGTGTTCCAGGAGAGATGGGGCAGATGCCCAGGGACAGAAGGGAATGTGGACAGATACAGCCCTGGGTGGGAACCACATGCTCTTCCAAGGGCTTCAAGAAGTCAGGGACAGTTCTCATCAGGAAATACACAATGGCAGAAATGGGGGGCATAGCAGGAAGCTGATGCGACGTCTTGACTAGAGCTACAGGTCCCTATGACTGGGACAGGGTGCTGGAACTGGGGGGAAGTCAGACTTGTTTGCGCCCCTGTGAGAGGTGGGCAAGGAGGCAGAGTTGGGTGTGTGGATTCGCAGATGAAGGTGGAGAGTGGACAGAGGTTCTCAGTGGGTCGGAAGCCCTAATGTGGGTAGGTAGAGAGTTGTTCATAGGGATGGGAAGCTGAGAGAGGACTGAGTTGGGGGCATGTTGAAAACACCAGCTAGCTGACTAATGAACGGCCTAGCTGCTGTAGCCTTGGGTTAGCAAAGGTACCTGAAGCCTTAGCCCAGTGCATGCTGGTTTCTGTGGTAATGCTGATAGGAGCAAACTTACCAAGCATGTATGCAAAGCCCAGGTAAGTTGGGACACAGTCCAGTGAGAGACTATGTCATGGTCTGTACAGGGTCCTGGGTTCCACCCTCAGCCCTGAAAAAATAAGAAAGAGAGAGAGAGAGAGAGAGAGAGAGAGAGAGAGGAAGTGAAGATGGGGAATGGGAAGGAGAACGTAGAATGTATTGCTGGTACAATTAAGGAACTGCCCACTGTGATGCTATACAGACATGGAATTGCTCTTGCCCTGCATGCTTTACTTTGCTAAACTTTGTACACCCACCGTCTGCGGGCTGCCTATGGCCCAGGTTCACCATGAATGCTGCACAAAAGAAAGTTATGAACCTACTGAAAACATTATATTTTCGCAATGTTTTTGGTAACTGGATTCCACTGACCTCTTGGTGAATTTGTAAATGACAAGGTCACTGTGTCACACAAAATAAATCTATGTATACTGTCATTATTTTTACACTCTGACAGCTTCAATTGGGCAATGACGTGTGCCCTCCAGTGTTTCCTTCCAAAGGCAGAGTCAAGAGGAATTGGCACCATCAGATGCCCCACACGCTGGGATAGCTTGGCAGACAAAACACCATTGATAAAGGGTTTCAGAAGACCACGTAGGGAAGGGCTCGTATTTGATTGTCAAGAGCACTTCCACACACATCATGCCAATGATTTCTGGCCAGCTCCTACACCAAGTCGCATCAGCAGCTGAGACGTGGAAAGACCCAATGTTTATTTTGTTTTATTTTATTTTCCCTCTGAGACAGGGTTTCTCTGTTTAGTCCTTGCTGTCCTGGAACTCACTCTGTAGATGAGGCTGGCCTCAAACTCAGAGTATACTATTGTTTTTAATTCCAGTATGGCTTCTATAAGGTCTCAAAACAAAAGTGATAAAGGAACATCACTCAATGGAGAGTGAACAGACAGCCACTTTTTTTGTTGGACAAGGTGTGCTGCTTAATTTGTAGGGATTTTTTTGCAGGTTTTCAAGGATTATGACCCGAAAGGCACTGGGTGTAAAATGTGCTGCCCAGCCTGATGTGCATCGCACAGCACATGCTCCGGACGAGAGAGCAGCTCTGACAGTAAGTCTGTCTTCTCAGAAAAGAAATGGATGAAGTTACACCTCAGATGAATGTTACTGTCAGAGCTGTTCATGTGCTAGTTAAATAAAAAAGCTGAGCTATTTACTGAGTTTTCAGAGCAATCTATGCAGTCATGCACCGAGAAAGGGGAGCAGTGCATTTTCAAGACCACCAGACTATGGTTGGGAGTGTGGAAGGAACTGTGGAATCTGCTGAAATCGATTTGGTGTGTAGAACTGTTGATTTAAAAGCTGTGCGATGGGGGCTGGCGCTGAGTACCAAGCAGAAGCATCAGTAGGAACATGTCACCGAACAACCAATAAAAGACACAATGAAATCAAGCGATATATACGAAACAGTAAAAACATGTTAAGGCGATGCTCTTTGTCCATGTAAGTTATGTGTGGTACAGTAAGCGATGGGGCTTGGCACTGGTCAAAGAGAGAGACGTGTAAATCAGTAGAAGACAGTGCTTGCCCCTCCAAACTCATGTTTAATGAAGTCTCATGGTGCACATGCCCAGAAACTCAGCGCACAAAACTTTAGAAAGGGAGCCATCACACGTGCTGGCTGCATCAAGACTGAACTTCGCAGCGGCTGAGGGGTTGTTTATCTCCAGGCCAGAACTCCTTAGAAGTGTCATGTTGACTATGGCGACATTTGCTTTTCAGCGTTAGGATGGCTAAGTGGAAGCCCAGTGCTGGAAAGAGTTTAGGATTTGTGACATGTCATTGAGCCGTTTATGGTATCAAAACCCAAATCTATTCAGAAGTTGGCAATGAAAACCAGCTTCCAGATTTTTAGTGGCTCTAACTGCTTATTTACACGAGTTTAATATTTGTCTGTAAGGTGAAAACTAACTATCAACACAACGGTTTGAATCATAACAGCCTCCCAAAGAAAGTGAAATGATGGCAAGCTCAAATTAAATCAGAGCATTTTGTGCATTTTGGTAAATCATCAAAATCCTGAACCGCAAAGAATATGTAGCCCTGCCTCTCAATCTGATACAAGACTTTCAAAACAGATTTGGGGATTTCTGGGGGGATATTCCTCCTCATCTGTCTGTGCCTGTGTTTTCTGTCAGCCTAAGTGTCCACCTGACAGTTTCAGATGGGATTCGTAGACTCTGGCGTTTGGTCTGAGTAGGGTGTCACAGGTCTTGGCACACTCACAGGCTTCACACACGTCCCTTTCTTCACAATCATACTTTGTTCACACCCATGACTGAGCATGCTTACACATACTTAGGACTGGGATATCTGAATTCACAAACATTGTAACAATTTCCATCAAACTAGACACTTGCACACAGTATCTCAAATACAATGTTGAGCATCCCACTAGCTTTTTTTTAATTTAAAATAATTTTAATTTTAATTTTTTTGAGATTGGGGTCTTTTTATGCAGACAGCCCTGACTGACCTGGACCTTACTCTGTAGACCAACTGATCTCAAATTCAGAGATCCTTCTGCCTCTATGCCTCCTAAATGCTGGAATTAAAGGTATATGTCACCATGTCTGGCTCTTTCACTAGCTTTGTAATGTCCTCTTTTGGCTTTTATATATAATGTCAAGAAATGACATTATATTACTTAAGTTCTGTAAAACACAATGCCTGTTCTATGCTTTATGGTACGCGAGCCAGGAACCAGGCTGGAGATTTAAAAACATACACACACAGAGACACAGGGACATGGGTCATCCTTGATACAAGAATGCCAACTTTATTGTGCTCCAGGGAAGCTTATATAGGGATCCTTAACTGATAGCCACTCCCAGCTCATGGGATTTTCAGCTGTAAAACCGACTAGAATTCACTCCCTTTCTATCAGGAACTCATGAGAATCTTATGCTCAGAGCAGCTGCAGGCACAGGTAAACAAGTTGTTTTGCTCAGTTCACTCCAGCAGGTAAAGGGTCTGAGGCAGGCAAAGAAAGTGAAGGGGCCAGGGATCTGCAGCCCCCAACAAAGTTCATTTTTAATTTTTAAATTTGATGTGTATGTGTGTTTTACCTGCATGTACGTCTATACACCATATGTGTGTAGTGCTCATGGAGGCCAGAAGAGGGCATTAGATTCCTTGGAACTGGAGTTACAGATGGTTGAGCGCTACCATGTGGGTGCTGGAGATCAAACTCTGGTCCTCTGGAAGAGTGGCTAGTGATCTTAGCTGCTCAACCATCTCTCCAGCCTCATGTCCGTTTTCTTTGTTAGTTATCATACAGTAGGTGCCTACTCGATGCCTTTCAATTCTATGAATGAGGAGCAGAATCAAAATTCCTATGTGAGGATTACTGGCTCATCTATGTTGTTGGAGATCACAAAAATTATACAGACCTTTATTTTGCTCACCAGCTTCCATTAATGTTTGTGTTTAATGTGTTGTCCCAGACAGTTCTTCAGTTTGTTTTTGGCATAGAGAGGCCAACATTTGCACACAATTGGTGTGGAGTATTCCTGATACTAACAGGAACAGGTCCAGAGGAAACCAGAACACTGTGTGGAGCCGACAGCAGTCTTGTTCCCCTGGCCTTACAGTGTTGCCTTTTCTTGGTCTTGGCTTAGCTTCATGTTGCTCTATGCATCAAGGTCCTAAGACCAACAGGCTATACCATGTATATGTATGTGCTTATACATGAGTGTGTGCACTTGCCATGTAGACATGCAGAAGGCTGGACCATCTAGGATTGTGTAAGCACACTTTACGATACTTATGCAGTGATGAAGTTGCCTAGTGAGGGACCTCGTTGTTAAAGGACACATGACCATGAATGAATGAATGAATGAGTCCCAAGGTTCTCTGGAATATGGACAGTAAGTCTCTTGTGAACACTGCTGGAGACTCCAGAGTCACAGACAGAGGAACTCCCCCTTGCTCCAGTGCGGTTGTGTGCAGCATTTCCCCTGCCTTCTGGGACACAGTTCTCCAGGAGACATTTTCTGGGGGAAGTACCTCTACCCAGGGACACACAGCCCTGTCACAGTCACAGGGGTCCGTCCCATCAAGCTCCTGGGAATGGGCTACTAGATTGGTAAGTCATGGTGCCAAAGGCAGAAGTGTCTGCAGAGCCACAAGGCCTGGGCTGTATGCTGGGTAGGACCCACCCCTCACTTCCCCGACTCTCACACGATTCTTCCCCTTGCTTCCCTGCCTGATCTCTTTCAGATCTTTGCATTCTCTGAAGTCCATGAGCAGTGTGGGCCTGTGCAAGCATCAGTAGGGTTTTTTGTTTGTTCGTTTTTTTTTTTTTTAACCCTGGCCTCATAACCAAACAGAAGAGCCAGCAAACCTGGGCTTGTATTTCACAAGCTGGGCTGCCTTGGGTAAGCAGCTTCCTGTCTCTGGGCCTCAAGCTCTTCACCTATAAAATGGGCTACTGCCTTGTTTTAGTTCCCAGCGCACTGCCAGGCCCACAACAGGGGCAGGTCAAATATCAATGAATTGCTCCTCCATGTATTAGATCAAAGCCTCCAGGAGGCATTCATAAACTATGCCCACTGTTGTGTGATGTTTACTCTTTTGGCTTTTTTGGGGGCCCACTGCCCAGAGCTCCCAAATAAATCACACACGAAGGCTTATTCTTAGTTATGGATGCCTGGCCATAGCTTGGCTTGTTTCTAGCCAGTTTTTCTTAAATTATCCCAACCACCTTTTGCCTCTGGGCTTTTTTCTTTTCTTTCCTCTGTATATCTTACTTTCACTCTTACTCCGTGGGCCCTGGCATTGTCCTCTTATTCTCTCTGCCTGCCAGCATTGTCCACTGTAGCACATTAAACATAAATCAGACCACATCAGACCACATGTTCCTGCCATAGCCCATCCCAGACGTGTGTGTTGGTGGGCTAGACAGCCCTGTGTGTGACTCCATGCTGCAGACCTCTGAGGGCTGCACCCCCCCTTCCCTTGTTCACACTCCTGCTCCCTCACTGGGCGTATGCTACCTTTTCTCTAAGTGTCCTGCGTTTGCGGGCCTCAACTCAGGTGACACCTCCTTCCTCCATGGTCTAAAAGTATCACCTTCCATTTCAGGCTTCAGCCCTGACACCTGCCTGACACTGCAGCCCTCTGCAAACCTCCTGGTCTGTGAAGTTCTTCCTGCCCATTCACAGGACTAACTCCCCTGCGCCAGACCCTGAGATTCAGTGCTACTTCACCATATGACACTGTCCCAGTCCTGGCAACCTGGAGAAACCCAATTGATGCTTCCCGAGTGGGGGTCTGAGAAGGGGGCTGTTGGGGAATATTATTTTAGGGGGTGTTACTTTTGTTTATGCTTGCTCCTGCCTCGCTATTGGCCGTTCAGCTCTTTATGAGACCATCAGGTGTTTTAGACAGGCAAAGAATCACAACTTCACAGAGTTAAACAAATGTAACATAAACAAGAGTCACACGTCTTTACATCATTAAACAAATGTTCCCCAGCATAAACAAAAGTAACACACCCTAAAATAATATTCCCCGACAGCCCCCTTCTCAGACCCCCACTCGGGAAGCATCAGTTGGGTTTCTCCAGGTTGCCAGGACTGGGACAGTGTCATATGGTGAAGTAGCACTGAATCTCAGGGTCTGGCGCAGGGGAGTTAGTCCTGTGAATGGGCAGGAAGAACTTCACAGACCAGGAGGTTTGCAGAGGGCTGCAGTGTCAGGCAGGTGTCAGGGCTGAAGCCTGAAATGGAAGGTGATACTTTTAGACCATGGAGGAAGGAGGTGTCACCTGAGTTGAGGCCCGCAAACGCAGGACACTTAGAGAAAAGGTAGCATACGCCCAGTGAGGGAGCAGGAGTGTGAACAAGGGAAGGGGGGGTGCAGCCCTCAGAGGTCTGCAGCATGGAGTCACACACAGGGCTGTCTAGCCCACCAACACACACGTCTGGGATGGGCTATGGCAGGAACATGTGGTCTGATGTGGTCTGATTTATGTTTAATGTGCTACAGTGGACAATGCTGGCAGGCAGAGAGAATAAGAGGACAATGCCAGGGCCCACGGAGTAAGAGTGAAAGTAAGATATACAGAGGAAAGAAAAGAAAAAAGCCCAGAGGCAAAAGGTGGTTGGGATAATTTAAGAAAAACTGGCTAGAAACAAGCCAAGCTATGGCCAGGCATCCATAACTAAGAATAAGCCTTCGTGTGTGATTTATTTGGGAGCTCTGGGCAGTGGGCCCCCAAAAAAGCCAAAAGAGTAAACATCACACAACAGTGGGCATAGTTTATGAATGCCTCCTGGAGGCTTTGATCTAATACATGGAGGAGCAATTCATTGATATTTGACCTGCCCCTGTTGTGGGCCTGGCAGTGCGCTGGGAACTAAAACAAGGCAGTAGCCCATTTTATAGGTGAAGAGCTTGAGGCCCAGAGACAGGAAGCTGCTTACCCAAGGCAGCCCAGCTTGTGAAATACAAGCCCAGGTTTGCTGGCTCTTCTGTTTGGTTATGAGGCCAGGGTTAAAAAAAAAAAAAACGAACAAACAAAAAACCCTACTGATGCTTGCACAGGCCCACACTGCTCATGGACTTCAGAGAATGCAAAGATCTGAAAGAGATCAGGCAGGGAAGCAAGGGGAAGAATCGTGTGAGAGTCGGGGAAGTGAGGGGTGGGTCCTACCCAGCATACAGCCCAGGCCTTGTGGCTCTGCAGACACTTCTGCCTTTGGCACCATGACTTACCAATCTAGTAGCCCATTCCCAGGAGCTTGATGGGACGGACCCCTGTGACTGTGACAGGGCTGTGTGTCCCTGGGTAGAGGTACTTCCCCCAGAAAATGTCTCCTGGAGAACTGTGTCCCAGAAGGCAGGGGAAATGCTGCACACAACCGCACTGGAGCAAGGGGGAGTTCCTCTGTCTGTGACTCTGGAGTCTCCAGCAGTGTTCACAAGAGACTTACTGTCCATATTCCAGAGAACCTTGGGACTCATTCATTCATTCATTCATGGTCATGTGTCCTTTAACAACGAGGTCCCTCACTAGGCAACTTCATCACTGCATAAGTATCGTAAAGTGTGCTTACACAATCCTAGATGGTCCAGCCTTCTGCATGTCTACATGGCAAGTGCACACACTCATGTATAAGCACATACATATACATGGTATAGCCTGTTGGTCTTAGGACCTTGATGCATAGAGCAACATGAAGCTAAGCCAAGACCAAGAAAAGGCAACACTGTAAGGCCAGGGGAACAAGACTGCTGTCGGCTCCACACAGTGTTCTGGTTTCCTCTGGACCTGTTCCTGTTAGTATCAGGAATACTCCACACCAATTGTGTGCAAATGTTGGCCTCTCTATGCCAAAAACAAACTGAAGAACTGTCTGGGACAACACATTAAACACAAACATTAATGGAAGCTGGTGAGCAAAATAAAGGTCTGTATAATTTTTGTGATCTCCAACAACATAGATGAGCCAGTAATCCTCACATAGGAATTTTGATTCTGCTCCTCATTCATAGAATTGAAAGGCATCGAGTAGGCACCTACTGTATGATAACTAACAAAGAAAACGGACATGAGGCTGGAGAGATGGTTGAGCAGCTAAGATCACTAGCCACTCTTCCAGAGGACCAGAGTTTGATCTCCAGCACCCACATGGTAGCGCTCAACCATCTGTAACTCCAGTTCCAAGGAATCTAATGCCCTCTTCTGGCCTCCATGAGCACTACACACATATGGTGTATAGACGTACATGCAGGTAAAACACACATACACATCAAATTTAAAAATTAAAAATGAACTTTGTTGGGGGCTGCAGATCCCTGGCCCCTTCACTTTCTTTGCCTGCCTCAGACCCTTTACCTGCTGGAGTGAACTGAGCAAAACAACTTGTTTACCTGTGCCTGCAGCTGCTCTGAGCATAAGATTCTCATGAGTTCCTGATAGAAAGGGAGTGAATTCTAGTCGGTTTTACAGCTGAAAATCCCATGAGCTGGGAGTGGCTATCAGTTAAGGATCCCTATATAAGCTTCCCTGGAGCACAATAAAGTTGGCATTCTTGTATCAAGGATGACCCATGTCCCTGTGTCTCTGTGTGTGTATGTTTTTAAATCTCCAGCCTGGTTCCTGGCTCGCGTACCATAAAGCATAGAACAGGCATTGTGTTTTACAGAACTTAAGTAATATAATGTCATTTCTTGACATTATATATAAAAGCCAAAAGAGGACATTACAAAGCTAGTGAAAGAGCCAGACATGGTGACATATACCTTTAATTCCAGCATTTAGGAGGCATAGAGGCAGAAGGATCTCTGAATTTGAGATCAGTTGGTCTACAGAGTAAGGTCCAGGTCAGTCAGGGCTGTCTGCATAAAAAGACCCCAATCTCAAAAAAATTAAAATTAAAATTATTTTAAATTAAAAAAAAGCTAGTGGGATGCTCAACATTGTATTTGAGATACTGTGTGCAAGTGTCTAGTTTGATGGAAATTGTTACAATGTTTGTGAATTCAGATATCCCAGTCCTAAGTATGTGTAAGCATGCTCAGTCATGGGTGTGAACAAAGTATGATTGTGAAGAAAGGGACGTGTGTGAAGCCTGTGAGTGTGCCAAGACCTGTGACACCCTACTCAGACCAAACGCCAGAGTCTACGAATCCCATCTGAAACTGTCAGGTGGACACTTAGGCTGACAGAAAACACAGGCACAGACAGATGAGGAGGAATATCCCCCCAGAAATCCCCAAATCTGTTTTGAAAGTCTTGTATCAGATTGAGAGGCAGGGCTACATATTCTTTGCGGTTCAGGATTTTGATGATTTACCAAAATGCACAAAATGCTCTGATTTAATTTGAGCTTGCCATCATTTCACTTTCTTTGGGAGGCTGTTATGATTCAAACCGTTGTGTTGATAGTTAGTTTTCACCTTACAGACAAATATTAAACTCGTGTAAATAAGCAGTTAGAGCCACTAAAAATCTGGAAGCTGGTTTTCATTGCCAACTTCTGAATAGATTTGGGTTTTGATACCATAAACGGCTCAATGACATGTCACAAATCCTAAACTCTTTCCAGCACTGGGCTTCCACTTAGCCATCCTAACGCTGAAAAGCAAATGTCGCCATAGTCAACATGACACTTCTAAGGAGTTCTGGCCTGGAGATAAACAACCCCTCAGCCGCTGCGAAGTTCAGTCTTGATGCAGCCAGCACGTGTGATGGCTCCCTTTCTAAAGTTTTGTGCGCTGAGTTTCTGGGCATGTGCACCATGAGACTTCATTAAACATGAGTTTGGAGGGGCAAGCACTGTCTTCTACTGATTTACACGTCTCTCTCTTTGACCAGTGCCAAGCCCCATCGCTTACTGTACCACACATAACTTACATGGACAAAGAGCATCGCCTTAACATGTTTTTACTGTTTCGTATATATCGCTTGATTTCATTGTGTCTTTTATTGGTTGTTCGGTGACATGTTCCTACTGATGCTTCTGCTTGGTACTCAGCGCCAGCCCCCATCGCACAGCTTTTAAATCAACAGTTCTACACACCAAATCGATTTCAGCAGATTCCACAGTTCCTTCCACACTCCCAACCATAGTCTGGTGGTCTTGAAAATGCACTGCTCCCCTTTCTCGGTGCATGACTGCATAGATTGCTCTGAAAACTCAGTAAATAGCTCAGCTTTTTTATTTAACTAGCACATGAACAGCTCTGACAGTAACATTCATCTGAGGTGTAACTTCATCCATTTCTTTTCTGAGAAGACAGACTTACTGTCAGAGCTGCTCTCTCGTCCGGAGCATGTGCTGTGCGATGCACATCAGGCTGGGCAGCACATTTTACACCCAGTGCCTTTCGGGTCATAATCCTTGAAAACCTGCAAAAAAATCCCTACAAATTAAGCAGCACACCTTGTCCAACAAAAAAAGTGGCTGTCTGTTCACTCTCCATTGAGTGATGTTCCTTTATCACTTTTGTTTTGAGACCTTATAGAAGCCATACTGGAATTAAAAACAATAGTATACTCTGAGTTTGAGGCCAGCCTCATCTACAGAGTGAGTTCCAGGACAGCAAGGACTAAACAGAGAAACCCTGTCTCAGAGGGAAAATAAAATAAAACAAAATAAACATTGGGTCTTTCCACGTCTCAGCTGCTGATGCGACTTGGTGTAGGAGCTGGCCAGAAATCATTGGCATGATGTGTGTGGAAGTGCTCTTGACAATCAAATACGAGCCCTTCCCTACGTGGTCTTCTGAAACCCTTTATCAATGGTGTTTTGTCTGCCAAGCTATCCCAGCGTGTGGGGCATCTGATGGTGCCAATTCCTCTTGACTCTGCCTTTGGAAGGAAACACTGGAGGGCACACGTCATTGCCCAATTGAAGCTGTCAGAGTGTAAAAATAATGACAGTATACATAGATTTATTTTGTGTGACACAGTGACCTTGTCATTTACAAATTCACCAAGAGGTCAGTGGAATCCAGTTACCAAAAACATTGCGAAAATATAATGTTTTCAGTAGGTTCATAACTTTCTTTTGTGCAGCATTCATGGTGAACCTGGGCCATAGGCAGCCCGCAGACGGTGGGTGTACAAAGTTTAGCAAAGTAAAGCATGCAGGGCAAGAGCAATTCCATGTCTGTATAGCATCACAGTGGGCAGTTCCTTAATTGTACCAGCAATACATTCTACGTTCTCCTTCCCATTCCCCATCTTCACTTCCTCTCTCTCTCTCTCTCTCTCTCTCTCTCTCTCTTTCTTATTTTTTCAGGGCTGAGGGTGGAACCCAGGACCCTGTACAGACCATGACATAGTCTCTCACTGGACTGTGTCCCAACTTACCTGGGCTTTGCATACATGCTTGGTAAGTTTGCTCCTATCAGCATTACCACAGAAACCAGCATGCACTGGGCTAAGGCTTCAGGTACCTTTGCTAACCCAAGGCTACAGCAGCTAGGCCGTTCATTAGTCAGCTAGCTGGTGTTTTCAACATGCCCCCAACTCAGTCCTCTCTCAGCTTCCCATCCCTATGAACAACTCTCTACCTACCCACATTAGGGCTTCCGACCCACTGAGAACCTCTGTCCACTCTCCACCTTCATCTGCGAATCCACACACCCAACTCTGCCTCCTTGCCCACCTCTCACAGGGGCGCAAACAAGTCTGACTTCCCCCCAGTTCCAGCACCCTGTCCCAGTCATAGGGACCTGTAGCTCTAGTCAAGACGTCGCATCAGCTTCCTGCTATGCCCCCCATTTCTGCCATTGTGTATTTCCTGATGAGAACTGTCCCTGACTTCTTGAAGCCCTTGGAAGAGCATGTGGTTCCCACCCAGGGCTGTATCTGTCCACATTCCCTTCTGTCCCTGGGCATCTGCCCCATCTCTCCTGGAACACCTGACCCCTATCTACGTACAGCTGGTATTCACTTTCTGTGTGAGGCCTTACCTCTCCTGGCCACTCTTGGCCATACCATCCTATTCTATTTATGTATAAATTATGTATTTTGTATTTGCTATTTTTCTATTGCTGTGATAAAACACTTAAAGAAGAATGAGTTTATTTGGGCTTGTGGCTCCAGAGGGTTAGAGTCCATGACTGTGGAACAATGGCAAGGCATGGTGCCAGAATCAGGAAACTGAGGGCTCACATCTTGGACCACAAGCACAAAAAGACGAAAGAAAGAAGAAAAGAGGAAGAAAGGAAGGAAGGAAGGAAAGAAGAAAGAAAGAAAGAAAGAAAGAAAGAAA
>LOEQ01016735.1:0-10276 GCA_001685075.1 Bramus lutescens | reverse complement strand
ATGAGCAAGGAAGTCAGGACCGCGAGGGGTTGGTCCACCCACTGAGACAGTGTGTCTGTTCTAATGGGAGCTCACCAAATCCAACAGGACCAGGTCTGAATGAGCATGTGATTAAACTGGACTCTCTGATTGTGGTTCACAATGGGGGCTGAAAAGCCGTTGATAAAGGCACTGGGACTTGTTTTTATGGCATATTCTGGCTTTTGGGAACCCTAGTCTATATAGATGCACAGATTCCTAGGCCTGGACATAAGAGGGAGGGCCTTGGACTTCCCACAGGGCAGGGTTCCCTGCCCTCTCTCAAGCAGGGAGGGAGAGGGAGGAGGGGTGTGAGGGAGCAGGAGGGGATTGGGAAGAGGGAAGGAGCATAAATATTTGAATGGAAAAATAAAATAAAAAAACTCACAGACCACAACAACAAAAAAGAATATAACTTCCTAAACAACATGATTCCTAAGCAATAGGTTACAATTCAGAAGATAAAATCTAATTAGCATCAAGCTGAGCTTTCCTTAGGATCATCTTACCTGCCCTGCTGTTATCAGCATAATGATAAAAGCAAAGTAGCAATCAAATAACAAAACATCTCAATTAATGAAACACTGGTTGCCCTAACTATTCTTAATCTATCAGCCAGCCAGATAATGTGGAATATTTTAACACATAAACCATCCAACCTTTTCAATGACGAAATTTCTTTATTTGGAAATTCTTCAATGATAAAAAGCTATGACTGCATATATGAATAATAATTCTAGGATTGTTAAGTGTTATATATGTACCGTGTAATATAGACACATGTATTTCCTCTAAGACTATCATATCCCTGACACATGCAGAAACTTAACCTATTCTTGAAACATTTCCTTTGTTCGCTCTTCAGGTGTGGTCCTTTGGTTGTACACAAACAAACTTTAACTCCCAGGAAAGGAAGGGATTTTAATGAGTTACATTGTATTAACTCAGAATTTTTGAAAAGTTAATATATCAGGTTTGAGGAGAAATCTTGAAGCAGCTCTAGGAATCTTGGTAGTGAATCTCAGGATGAGACAATATAAGTAGCAGGAGATGCTCTGGAGCTATGTCATGGCAAACAAGAGCTGCTATCACAGTCTAGCCTGGTAAGTCTACGTGAGTATTAAGTGTAATTAAAAACTCAGTTGCTTAGTCACACTAGCCATACTTCAAATATTCATCAGGCCTATGTGGCTTGAGGCTACCTGTATTAAGGATCACCAGGATGTAGTTTCTTACTAAATACAAAACTAGCTGCTGGGCAAAGTTAGTTTAATGTGGCTCAGCCTATTACATGAATCAATTATCAATTCCATTTTTTTTCCAAACTTTGTCAGGACACTAAAGATTGGCAGCCTTCGGAGAGTCTTTTGTTTTCTCTTTCAGCACCTGAGTTATCTATCCACCCAAGTTTTTGCTAGGATTTTAAAAAGGATATTGGTGAAGTACATCACAGTATCTGAGCTACACATTATGTTGAAGACACAACTTCCCCATAAGGAATTGCAGGTCTACTATTAGAAAAGGCAGGAATGGAAGCTGTATAGGAAGAACCACCAAATTTCTACCATAGGTGTTTATCTTATTCTGTTCATTTGTGTGGACGGAACCACCCCAATGTATACTGTTAATTCTTACTCTATTCTGTTCATCTTCTCACTTTAATCTTCATATGATAATGGAGATGCCAATGCCGGATAGTCTTCATTTGTCATTCAGCTAATTAGAAGAGAAGGTAACCTCTTTAAAGCATCCATTCCCAAGATGGGTATCTGGGCTGCTGTGTGCTAACCTGTTTGATGTTATGCCAAAATTCCTAGCAGGCCGAAAGCAGAAAGAGGCCCTGGTGTCATTTACCTGGCCTCTTTATGTCTGAGTTATACTTCTCTTTAAAGGCAATCCAGTGATAAAGTAACTGCATATTCTTATCAAGTTTAAGAAAGCTAGAATTTCTTGCTTCGAAACGTCTTTTTTTTATTATGCAGTAGTTTTACCTTCACATGGGAAAGGGTAGGTAAAGGAGTATTTTCTCAGAACATAGCACTACCAAGCATTCATTTTCACAATAAAAACTGTCTTTGTTCTTATTCTAGCTTGATTTATGACTGCAGATTGCAGATCAGATCTCACAGTTTCTTGTGGTCTGCAGGTAATACACTTGCTGAAAAAAATATCCAGACTTCAAATTGGCTGCAGCATGAATTTCACAGTCGATCTGTCAGGAACTTGGCACATCTCTTTTTTTAACAGGTTTTGGATAAGAAAAAGAAGTCATCCAAAGCATGCAAATAAGGGTTACAAATGGAGATGCAGTGTAATCGCATTGCAGCTCTGAGCTTCAGACCCCCCAGATAAAGGGATAAGCTGAACTAGTGAATCACCTGTACCCCTTTGGCCATCTCTTCTGTCTTTAAAATTGTGCTATGTCATGGCAAACAAGAGCTGCTACCACAGTCTAGCCAGGTAAGTCTACGTGTGTATTAGGTGTAATTAAAAACTCAGTTGCTTAGCTACACTAGCCGTACTTCAAATACGCATCAGGCCTATGTGGCTTGAGGCTACCTGTATTAGGGATCTTCCATGATGTGCACACCCCCATCTCTCCTGTTGAGTTCAAAGCCTTGTGGTACAGCCACAGAAAGTGTATGACAAAGCAATTCCTGTGTGTTAATGTGCATTCTATTTCCTTCATTTTTTCTTTCCTCCCTTCAGTCTATTACCCAGGCCCTTAGAATCCCTTGCCTATAGATATTGTTCTTTCCAAGATTAATATTAGTAGTTTGCAGTCCAGAATTCTTTGTATTCATCTAGACACAAACTAGCAGAAATCATTGTGGAGGTCTGTAAAGACAAAGGGGAAGTTGTGAGGCTGAGTTCTAGACAGAAGCAAGACAAAGAAACAGTGTTTCCCAAAAGAGGCAGAGTGTTTGCCAACAGTTTTGTGCTACATTCCTGTCTCCTTTTTAAAGAAAAGGGTGAGAGAACATGGCATAAATTGGGGGCATAAACTTAGAAACCATATATTACCAGATGTGAAAACTCCCTCATATTTATATTCTTCAGTGCAGAAACAAGATTAGAGAAGCCTGAGAGTGTGTTGACCATTAAGACACAATGAGTTCTTAATATGGGATCATTTCTCATGTAGACCAATCACCTGCTAAAGAATTAGTTACCAACACTCATCCTCCTCTGTTTTGAAAGGGGTAATACTTTTGGACAGAATAAACAAAAGCGGGGTATATTAGTTTGTTTTTCTTACCTGCAAGTTTACCTTGCACTTCAGGGCCTTCTAAACTATTTGTACCACCAACAGAGAATCCCACATAATAATTTATCAGATCAATACACACTTTATTTCAGAATGAATGGGAAATAAAAACTTGCAGTGATGTTACCAAGCAGGAGCTGCTAGCCTATCGTAGCAATGGAATGGAATGCCTAAAGCACAGATGAAACAGTCCTAACACAAAGCTCCGCACGTGGGATGCCATCTTCCAGAATGCTCTATGAGCCCTAATTAGAAGCCATTAAATGCTGACTCTAGCAGAATATTGACTGCATGGGCCTCAGAACTGCAGAGTGGATCCAGTTGAAGAATTTGTGTTTCTTTTTCCTTCAGTTTTGTTCATTTCTGGATTGTAGCAAGTACCTCATTGATTTCAAGACAAGGCTAAGGTTACATGTAAGTTACAAAGGCACTTCTAGAGTCATATGCTAAATGACTCACATCTTTCTCATAAGTGTCATCTTGTGTTTTTGGAGCATGTAGCTTTAGTCTAACTTCTAGAAAGGCTTCTGTAGCTTATTTTAAAATCATCACGAGATGTCAAATATTTGTATTGACAAATGCATACAGATTTAGCATATGCAATATGATGATTTAAAGTAAGAATACTTTAGACAATGACTAAATTTGTCTAATGTATTTCTATTATCACATCAGGAAGCTATAATTTTCATAATGAAAATATTTAAAATCTAGTATTATCCTTTTTAAAGAATAAAATACATCTTTATTAGCCATAATCATCATGTTGGACAGGAGAGCATTGTGACTTTTCTAATTGAAATCTGTGCCTTTTCACTAATACCTAAATGTGGAATCTAAAATAAATTGCTCTCATAAAAGTATAGAGTTAAATTGAGCAAAATGCAGTTTTTCCTAGCATTTTCCTCAGTTTCTTGAGTACAGAAACAATATTATTAATCAGCATCATTTTCAGAAGCATAAGCAAAGAAAAGCAAAATGCAAAGGTTGCTGCATAACGTAAGCTACTACTATTCCTAGAGGGTTCTAAGTGTATCACATTCACAGAAGCAAAACTGCAGTATTATTTTTTCCTTTTATATGTGGAAAAACTAAAGCTTAGAAAGAGAACTAACTGCTCAGAACAAAATGGAAGATGGAAGTAAATAATAATAAATTAGGTAGGTGTGAGATGTATTCTGCCTACCTCTGGAATGTATAAATTTTACAACAAATTCTTATGTCTATTACAGTATGAGAGTAAAGAAGCAAGTGCTTAATGAATATGATTGATGATGGAGGGACCAAAGTGAGGGGTAAGAATATGAAGGTCTATAAGTCAGATTTGAAAAACTTTATGTATTTTTTATGCTGTTTGAACTTTTTATAATTTTTATTATTTAAAACAATTTAAGCTATTATTTATATTCTCCCTTCCCCCAATGTTGAAGGAGGCTGCATGTTGGTTCCCAGCTGCTCAGCCCCAAAATAATCACACAGAAACTATACTAATTAAATCACTTCTTGGCCCATTGGCTCTAGCTTTTTACTTGCTAACTCTTACATCTTAATTTAACCCATCTCCATTAATCTGTGTATCACCACAAGGTTGTGGCTTACCAGCAAAGTTTCAGCAAGTTTGTCTCTGCCAGTGGCTCCATGGCTTTTCTCTAACTCTGCTTCCTTTCTCCCAGCATTCAGTTTAGTTTTCCCTGCATACCTAAGTTCTGCCATATCAACATATCAACAGGCCAAGGCAGTTTCTTTATTTACCAATGGTATTAACAGCACACAGAGTGGAATCCCACATCACCCCAAGTCCTTTAAGAGTCTCATCTCCATACCCCCAAATTTCAGTTATTAAAAAAAACACAGTAAAACAACCTCCCAAAAAACTAAGAAAGCAAAGCAACCCCCAAAGAAAACAAACTGTGACCAAATAAAAACACACAAAAATAACCTGTGGAGTCCATTATATGTTGGTCCAATAGTCTTGAACATGAGACCTGCCCTGGAGTCATTGATATAGCTGGATCTTGAGATGTATCAAGTCCCATCTTCCTGAAAAAAGACACCACATTGGTTGCCATAGTGCCTGTACAAGTTTGCACTCCCATCAACAATGGTTGAGTGTTTGCCTTACTTCACATCCTCACCACCATGAGCTGTCATTTGTTTTATTGATCTTAGCCATTATAGCAAATGTAACAAAAACAATCTCAAAGAAGTTTTGATTTACATTTTTCTCATGGTCAATATCTTAGGGTTTAATTGCTGGGAAGAGACAAGATGAGCATGGCAAATCATAAAGAAAAATGCTTAATTGGATCTCGTTTACACTTCACAGGTTTAGTCCATTATTGTCATGGTGGGAGTGTTGTGACTTTCCAGCCATAATGGTTTATGGGGATAACTGAGAGTTCTACATTTGGATCAACAGTAAACAAAAAGTGAAATTGCCACACTGGGCATGACTTAGGCATATAAAACCTCAAAGCCCATCCTCAGTGACATACTTTCCCCACCAAAGCCACACCTACTCAAACAGGGCTGCACCTCCTAAGCCTCTCCTTATGGATCAAATATTCAAACATGCTAGTCTATGGGGGTCATTCTTACTCAAATCACCACAGCTAAGGATGTTAAACATTTCTTTATGTGCTTCTTAGTCATTTGATATTCCTGTATTGAGAATTCTCTGGTTAGATATGCACCCTAGTGTTTTATATTAATTTTTAATTAAATTTTTTAAAAAGTACCAATCCAAGATCCCACTCCCTCCCTCCTCCCATTCCCTTCACACACCCTCCCACCCCACCCCTATCCAATCCTCAGAGAAGGTAAGGGACATTGTTTTGTGGAAAGTCCAAGGCCTATACATCCAAAAAGAATAGGATCACAAAAAGCCAGTACATGTAGTAGGGATAAATCTTGGTAGGCTCTTAGTCTGCCCCAGCCATGCAAATGTCAACCACATTCAGAGGGAGTAGTTTGGTCCTATGCTTCTTCCTTCCCAGTCTGGCTCGAGTTGCTGAGTTACCATTAGCTCAGGTATACTGTTTCAGTGGGTGTACCCATATGGTCTTGATCTCTTTGCTCATATTCTCAATCCTCCCACTCTTCAACTGGACTTTGGGATCTCAGTCCAGTGGTCTGATGCAAGTCTCTGACTCCGTTTCCATCGGTTGCTGGATGAAGATTTTATGGTGATATTTAAGATATTCATCAGTCTGACAAAATGGTAAGGCCAGTTTGGGTGCCCTCTTCTCTATTGCTTAGGTTCTTAGCTGAGGGCATCCTTGTAGATTCCTGGGAATTTCTCTAGAACCAGGTTTCTGCTAGCCCTAAAATGCTTCCCTCAATGAAGATATCTCTTTCCTTTCTCTTATCTCTGTCCTTCCTCCATTTTGACTACTTGATTCTCCCAAATTCACCTCAACCCTCCCTTCCCTTCTCCTCTCCTTCCACCTTCTCATCTCACCCCACCCCCATATTCCCAATTTTGTCACGTGATCTTGTCTGTTTCCAATTTCCAGGTGGATATATATATTTCTTTCGGTTCACCTGATTACTTACCTTCTCTAGGATCATGAATTATAGACTCAATGTCCTTGGTTTATAACTATTATCCACTTATGAGTTAGTACATATCATATTCATCTTTTTTGGGTCTGGGTTACCTCACTCAGGATAGTGTTTTCTGATTCTATCCATTTCATGCAAAATTCAAGATGTCATGTTTTTTTTTTCTACCACTCAGTAGTACTCTATTGTGTAAATGTGCCACATTTTTGATCATAGTGTCTATGTTAATGGCATTCTCTTCAGAAAGTGTTTTCCTGTGCCAATGAGTTCAGGGCTACTCTACAGCTTTTCTTTCAGGTTCGGTGTATCTGATTTTATGTTGAGGTCTTTAACCAATTTTGAGTTGAGAATTGTGCAGCTTTATAGGTAAGAACATATTTGCATTCTTCTCCATATAGTCATTCAGTTTGACCAGCACCATTTGTTGAAGATATATTGTTGTTGTTTCTTTTAGTATATATTTTTGCTCTCTTTATCAAAATATCAAGTATCCATAGATGTGTGATTTATGTCTGTGTTATCAGTTTAATTGCATTGATCAATGTGTCTGAGCTGTACAAATTCCTACTGAAAGTAGCCTTTAAGTTACCCACCCACTTGGGCATGGCCTCTTATACTATATATGCCTATGTAAAGTGCACGTCCAGCCTCTTTTCTGGCTGCAGGATTTGTTTGCTATTCCCTGTTCCAACAGAGGATTGTGATCTGTGAGTCTACCCCTAAATAAATAACCCTCTATTATACTCAATTCTGATCTAGTGTGGGATTTCTTTTAAGCATCTTTCTTCATGTCTGTTTTTGTGCCAATGCTGTGCTCTTTAATTCTCTTTTTAATACTATAGCTCCATAGTACAGCTTTAAATCGGAGGAGGGACTTGATATATCCAATAGTTCTTTCATTATTCAGGGTTATTTTTACTATCCTGAATTTTTTATACTTCCATATGAAGTTGAAAATTGTCTTTTCAAAGTCTATGAAGAAATGTGTTGGAATTTTGAAGGGAATTACATCGAATATGTGGGTTGCATTTTTTGATATCTTTTTCAAATTATTTTTTCAATGACTTAAAGTTTTTTCACCATACAGGTATTCCAATTTTCTTGTTTAGAGATACTCCAAGGTATTTTATATTATTTGAGCTATTTTGAAAGGTTTTCCATGATTTCTTTTCCAGCCCATTTGTCATTTGTTTATAGAAAGGCAATTGACTTTGTGTTTATTAATATCTTTATCCTGATAGCTTGCTGAAACTGTTTCTCAGTTGTAAGAGTTTCCTTGTAGAATTCTTAGGATCACTTATATACAATAATATCATCTGCAAATAAGGATACTTTGGCATTTTCCTTTTCAATTTGTAGCCCCTTGATCTATTTCATTTGTCTTATTGATGTAGCTAAGATTCTTAGTATTCTTCTAAATAGTTATAGAGAGAGTGGGCAATTTCAACTTATTCTTGATTTTAGTGGAATTGCATTGTCTTCTTCATTTTAGTTGCTGTTGTCTACAGTCTCCCTATAAAATGCCTTTATTACATTTAGATGTGTCCCTTGTATTCCTGATCTCCAAGACTTTTTTTCTTATTATAAAGGCATGTTAGATTTTGACAAAGGCTTTTCCTGCATCTAATGAGATGATCATGAGAGTTTTGACTTTATGTTTATTTCTATGGCAGGTTGCATTTAGTGATTTACATATATTGAACCCTCCCTGTATCTTTGGAATGAAGCTTACTTTATCAGAATGGATGATACTTCTGAAATGTTCTTGAATTCACTTTGCATGTATTTTATGGTATNATATATGGAAAATTGCTCTGTTATGCTCTTCCTTTTTAGATCTTTATGTGGTTTGGGTACGAGTGTAAGTGTGACCTCATAAAATGAATATGGGAATGTTCCTTCAGTATCTATTTTGTAGGATACTTTGAAGGTATTTGGCATTAACTCTTCTTTGAACATCTAGCAAAATTCTGTGTTAATCCCACATTGCCATGAACTCCTTTTGGTTGGGAAACATTTGATTACTGATGTTTCATGGGGAGTATAGGCCTATTTATATTGCTTATCTGATTTTGATTTAACTTTGTATGTGGCATATACTGAATAAATTATATGTTTATCTTTGATTTTCAAATTTGGTGGAGTACAGGTTGGTTTGTTTTTTGTTTGGGGTGTTTTTTAAATATATGTTTCTAAAGTATACCCTTATGATTTTAGGGTTTTACTCAATGTCTGTTATTATATCCCCTTTTGTTTCTGATTTTGCTAATTTGGATATTCTCTCCCTAACTTTTAATTAGTTTGGATAAGGATTTGTCAATCTCACCAATTTTCAAAGAATTCTCAAAGAATCAACTCTTTGCTTAATTGATTTTTTGTAATTTTGTTGTTGTTATTGTTGTTTGTTTGTTCTATTCTTTGTTTCAGTTCTGAATTTAAATATTTTTGCTGTACACTCCTTTTGGCTGTGATTTCTTCTTTTTATTTTAGAGATTTCAAGTGTACTTATAAATTGCTAGTATGAGATCCCTTCTACTCTTTATATAGGCACTCAGTGCTATAAACTTGCCTCTTAGAAACCCCTCCATTGTGTCCCATAAGTTTGGGTATCCTGTGTTTTCAGTTTCATTCACTTCTAGAAAGTCTTTAATTCTTGATTCACTTCCGTCTTCACTGACAATTTAGTAAAGGGTAGTTTAGCTTCCAGGAGTTTGTAAGCTTTCTGTTGTTGCTGATTTCCAGCTTTAATCTGTGGTGCTCAGACAAGACTCAGAGTGTTATTTCCGTTTCTATCTTTGAGGCTTGTTTTGTGTCCAAGTATGTGGTCAATTTTAGAGAAATTTTCATGATATTCTGAGAAGAAAGTGTATTCTTTTGTTTTGGGTGAAATGTTCTGTAGATATCTGTTAGGTCCATTTGCTTTATAATGCCAACTGGGTTCATTATTTCTCTGGCTTGTTTTTGTCTGGATAAACTTTTGTTGAGAGCAAGGTATTGAATTCTCCTTCTACCAGTGTTTGAGAGTGTGATTTAAGATGTACTACTTTTTTTTTTTTTTTACAAATTTGGATTTCCTTGGGATTTACGTAGAGATGTAAAGAATTCAAATGGCCTTTTCCTGGATATTTCCTTTGATGAGTAGGTAGGATCTTTATCTCTTCTAATTAGTTTTGATTTGAGGTCTATTTTGTCAGATAGTAAAGTTGCTGTAACAGCTTGTTTCTAAGGTACATTTGCATAGAATATCATTTTCCAATTCTTTATACTAAGGAGATGTCTATCATTGGTATTAATGTGTGTTTCTTGTATGCAGAAATATGGGTAGAAATATGGATTCTGTTTTTGTTTCATTTTGCTAGTTTATGTATTTTTTTACTCTTTTTTTATACTTTTTTATTAAAAATTTCCACCTCCTCCCATTTCCCT
>LOEQ01016733.1:0-12662 GCA_001685075.1 Bramus lutescens | reverse complement strand
TTAAAAACAAAACTTGTAGGAACAGTGGTAGAAGCTAAGAATTACAAAGGGATATCAGAAATATTTAGAAATGATTGACATGTTCATTGTGTGGGCTTAGAAATAGATGCGTAAAAAACTATTTTCTTAAATATTGCATACAATTACACTTCAATAAAGATGCTAAAAGTTTGAAAAGAGCAGAAATAGAACACATCTTAGAGTATGGATGAAAACAAGTCTTTGAGAAAAAAGATAATCATTGTAGATACAGTGAAAACAATTCTGCAGTCATTGACCTGCTTACAAACCCACTTCATAACAGAAGCTGTAAACATTCATTAATTGCTGTTTTCTATTTTGGGAGCTAAAACAACAAGTTGAGCAAATCATTGCAGTGTAAACAGAGAAATTAAAATATAAACAAATGCTAATTTTGTGATGATTTTCTCCTGTTTCTAGTCCCAATGAATAGCAATTGGCTTTTCCTGTTCATTACTTATTAGGTCATTTAATAATAGATCCTTTATTCATATTTACTTATTTCCTAAATAGTTTCTGTCACAACTGCAGAAGCATATTAAAAAAAATCATGGCATGAGGAAAAATAAGAAAACACATAACATGACCAGCAGTAACAAAATTTTTCTTTATGCCATTGTGAGACTTCAATTTTTTTTAGATACATTGATAAGCAGAAGCATTTTTGGAGGATATTTAAGAAGTAGTAAAAATGTTTCTAAATTGTTGTTAAAATATGAAAGTATATGCATTTTCAAAATTTACTTTGAAAAAGTGCTGATGGAATCCTTTGACCTCTTTTCTCCTTTGCTAATTGATACTTCCACCTTGGTATCCACACATACTTCAAACATCAACGCCAAAGAACATGAATTCCCTGTTTCAAAGCTACATAGTCATCCAGTAACATAATATTCTGCATCGTACCACACTTCCACGTCTTCATCAATGTGAAATAGATTTCTTGCCCTTATAAACATCTCTAGTAATAAAAATGAAATAAACGAAGACAATAAAAGAAACACAACTTTCGTTTTGTGTGCTATTGTTTCTTTAAATATATTAAACACAGAAAGAGTTTGCTGTTGCTATAGCATGGACAGCACACGATTCCGTCAATTCTTTATCAATTGAAAAAAATGATTGCTCAAGGTTCAAATATGTCCTAAGTTTTAATTAGGATACCATACAGTCTTATGCTAAGTATTTCTTTTAATCTATTTCAACTATTAAAATGAAGATATCTCTTTCTACTTTAATAGGCTTAGTTTAGCATTATCATCTTCCACAAGATACCATTTCTTCCTCATTTTCTCTCTCTCATTAGTCTTTGATAACATCAACTTCTTCATTTCAACACAGGCAACAGTAGTACACAACAAAACAAATAGACCTGTAGCCTCATACCTCTTAGATTAGCAAGTCAGGACAAATATGTATGTCAATTTACATGAGATAATTTGCAAAGACAGCATGTTGAATCACTTTCTTTGCTCTCAGAGAGTGATGTTTTGTTCCACTCGGGCCTTCAGTTGATTGCATGGGACCCACCCAATACTATGGACAACAATTTGCTTTATTCAGTATTCACAAATGTATATGATGATTGTATCCTTTCAGAGGTGTTTAGAATCTGATTAAACCACATGTTTTGCCATGACTGCTATGAATCTTCCCATTGAAAATTATCATGCAGCATCATTTTGGTAACTATTTATCCAGGTCCCAAGTGTGGTCATGACACTATAAGCTCCTGAGGCCATCAGAGGTACTAACCAAGGGGAAAGGGAATGCAAAGTCAACAGCGCAATAGAGAAATGGCAATAAATATTGTCATCCACAAATATGACAGCTCTAAGTGTTCCTTAATAAGATAGTTCACCCAAATGCTGCAAGACCTGAACACAATAACTGGAGGGAATAACAGATGCAAGCAGCAACAGGAGAGAATTATAGCTGTATTGTGAATGAATCTTTCTTCTCTCTTGACCAAGACTTCTTTCTCTTCCATGATGTTCAAAATTCATGAGCAGTCAGGTGATTTTCTTTGCCTATAACTTAGGCTAACACCATCAACAATACATGAAGAGGTACCTGGAGGGTCAGTGCCTTGTATCAATATTCCTATGCTTCAGAAGTTATGGAATGCAGACGATTTAAGATTTCAGTGGAAAATAGCAGTAATCAAACTGAAGGAAAATGAAGAATGAAATGGAAATAAAATGTAAAGTATGAGCTCTGACTTGGAGGAATTCAAAGGACCTCCCATACAAAGAATAGATACATGGCAATCATAGGTTGCTTGGCTATGAGAGGAAATGACTTTGAAACATCATCATCTCAGTTATCGCATATACCCTTGCACAAGAATGGGCCTATCTTCTCCTAGCAAGCAAAAACATTATTAGGAAATAAACAGTTTTAGTATTAGGGAATGTTCTCATTTGTCTGCTGCAGTAATCTAAAAGGAATGTGTGGTTTCAGTTCTGACATAAGCATCATGTCTGTCCTGAAATTATAGTAAGATCAGAAGCATCAATCTGCATAACGTTTCTAGTGTCAAGTAATGTGAATTTCCTGCAATGAAACCAGCAGGACCAGAAAGAACAATAACATGCATTGTTATCCTTTGATGTAACACTCTGAAATAAGAAAAATGCCATCAACATTATCTATATCTCATACAACTATTTTTTTTACTTACAGTGTTGTTGAATAGTTATGTTTTAAGCTGAGTTTTCAGTCCACAACTTATTAAGATTTTTCCTAAAGTGTCTAATAGGAAAATCTTGAATCGAAATCTGTAAAATCCTTTCAACAGTACATACACAGGCAAACACACACACATGTGCATGCACACACACACATACAAACACATGCATATGCAATTTTATCACAATGAGAAAGAAATATCTATCAGATATGAGATGATGTAAAATATATTTTGAAAAATTCCCACTTCTGGATGATTTGTATAGTAACAACTATGAAGACCCACATTCATTCACATACAAGGAAATTCCTATGATTAATTCATGTGGTATACACTGTATAGATTTGTCATGTCTATTATTTAATAAAATGCTGATTGGTCAGTAGCAAGGCAGGAAATATAAGCAGGGAAACCAGACTAGAAGAATTCTTGGAAAAGGAAAGGCAGAAGCGCAGTCACCAACAAGACACAGAGAAAGCAAGGTGATAATGCCTTGCTGAGAAAAGGTACCAAGCCTTGTGATAAGAATTATGGGCTACAAATAAAACATATATAGACCCACCTGGAAATTGGAAAGAGGCAAGATGGCCTGACAAATTTGGGAGCATGGGGGCAGGTGTTAGAAAGAAGAAGAGAAGGAAAAGAGAGGTGAAGAAGTGGAGGGTTGAGGAGAACTTGAGGGAATGGGATACTTGAGATGGAGAAAGGACAGCTATGAGGGCAAGGAAAGAGATATCACGATTGTGAGAGCCATTATGGGTTTTGCAAGAAACCTGGCTCAAGAAACATTTCCAGGAATCTGCAAAGATGACCCCAGCTAAAGCCCTAAGCAATAGAGGAGAAGGTGCCCAAAATGGCCTTGCCCTGTAGGCAGACTGATGATTATCTTAAATGTCAACATAGAACTTTTGTCCAACAGCAGATGGAAACAGAGACAGAGACCCACATTATTAACTGGACTGAGCTACCAAGGTCCAATTGAAGAGTAGAAGGAGTGAGAATAGGAGCAAAGAGGTCAAGACCATAAAGGGTTCATACATTGAGACAGTTCGCCTGAGCTAATGGGAGCTCACCAACTCCAACTGGACTGGAAATAAACAAGCATAGGATCAAATGTGGTTGACAGTTGGGGCAGACTGAGGGGCCACTGACAGTGGCACTGGAATTTGCCTCTACTGCATGTACTGACTTTTTTGGGATCCTAATCTCTTTGGCTGTATGCCTTGTTCAGCCTAGATGTAGTAAGGAGGGCCTTGGACTTTCCACAAGGCAAAGTGCCTTACCCTGTCTTAGGATTAGAGGAGGTGGGGTGGGAAGGTGTGTGGAGGGAATGGGAGGAGGGGAGGGAGTGGGAATTTGGATTGATAAATTTTTTAATAATAAATAAAAGAAAAAAAGAATTATGGGCTAATTTAAGTTGCAAGAGATAGTTATTAATAAGTTTGAGCTAATAGGACAAACACTTTGTAATTAATATAAGCCTCTGTGTGTTTCTTTGGAACTGAATGGCTGCAGGACCAGATGGGACAATAACTTCCATCTACAAATAATCCCTCATTTTTCTGTTTCTTTGAGTTGGATTTTACCGTGTATCTAAGATTGTCTTCAAATTCAAAGCAATCCTCCTGTTAGAGCCTCTGGAGTACTAACATTAAAGACATTCTTTACTACACCAAGTGAATACTGCAATCTTGAGAGTTGTGCATCTCAGCAATTAATATTAGCCCTCCTAAATATGTCAAACATTTTATTGCATCACATAATTTAAAGTTTAAACACAAACAATGAATGTGAACTCTGGTCTTCTTCAAAAATTAACATGTAAGAACGAAGGATTTGAGAAATATTGGTATCAGAACATATGAATAGGAGAGGGAGAAATGATCCAACTCAGGCCTAACTAGAACTACTGTTCACTTCCACAAGAACTCTAGAAAAAAATGACTCTTCAGGTATTCTTATCTGAGCCAAGATGGGTAGTCCTTCATATCACACCTTATAGGATGGTGTCTTCTTGGAAAGTGGTGTGATGCTGGAGATAACTTTCTTAGTAGGAGGTCATTCACTGAAGGAACAGAAATGGATAGGTATCAATTAACAGGATTCTGAGCTCCTGGAACAAACATATGGGTTGTGGTTTTGACTGCTTCTTCTGCATGCACACTGAAGAATATTAATTTTCTTTTGGATTAAAGGTATTTACTTTGTACTAAATCCTCTTAGATTAAATTTCACCCCAATGACCTTATAGTGACGTGCACAACTTCTATAAAAATGCTGCCTCCAAGTAAAAATTATATTAAGAGAAACCACAGTTAGATTTTTTAATATATTTAGAGGTATATAATTTGCATTGCACCTGTACAGAGTATAAATATTGTAGTGAACATTAACATGAGAGAGTTTGTTTAACCTGTGTTAGAAGGATTGACCTCATAGAAATTCTTACTGAAGATCTAATATTTGCAAGGATAGGAAAGACCTATTTTCAAAGAGTGTTACTTCTGCTCCCATCTTTTGATTATACCCCATAAGCTTTTTGCTTAAGATCAAGAGGAAAATCACTGTGTATGTTTGACCTAAGCATTGACACGAGCTGACCTTTTAACATGGAAGCATGAAATCTCACAGACCTCACTCTTAGATAAAGATCTACAGGCAATTAACTGCTGCTAAAAGGAGGAGAAAGAATTCCTGAGGATGAGTTCCCTGATTACACCAATCCCATAACCTAGAGCAGTTGCATTTATCTATGCCTATATATCTATGTATGTAATAAGACATAAACTTGAGAGAAAGTAGAATGGACATGAGAATTGTTGGACAGAGGAGAGGGAGCTGGTAAATGACACGAGTAAAATATTAAAAATTAAAATATCTTACTTTATGTTATATACTGAATCTAGGCCTATGATCATCACTGCCTCTAATCTGTCTTTCTTCACGCTCTTCTTCTGGACCTAAACAGGCTGGTTTAAGACTAGCTGCTAGTAGTGCATAGTTCTTCCTAAACTCCAATTTCTCCCATTCAAAATGAAGATTAATAAATTGTCCCGCTGGCATTAAGGAAATTAAGACTTGGTACTTTTAAAAAATTTTTAATAGACATGAAAAGCTCCCAAACTGTAAAAATTTGAGGAATAATTTTCTCTTGTGCCTTTTTCTTTTACTAATTTATATATTATTCCCTGTTTTGTCAATATTTTATTATGACAGATATTATGTCAATTTAGGGGAGTGTCAGATGTTCTGAAAGCTTTGAGTATTAATGAGAACTGCAGCTCTTCAGACAAGAAGGACAAAATGACGCACAAATCATGTAATATTCCCAATACGAACAGCAGAGTAAAGACGAAACAAGCAAAAATTAATGATCACAAAATAAATGCAGCGGAAAGCAAATAAATGTTGATTTATTTGGGAAGAAAAAAGAGAGGACTTTCCACCAGTGATCAAATAGTTGCTGCGGGGTCTTGTGATAAGGAAGAGGTGTGCTTACACTTTGGACACTTTGTGGCATCACAACAGGTGTTGATCTGGTTGTTGATATGCATACCCACCATAGTAACCTTATTATTACAATATCAATGAATCTATCAAATAAGCCATGGTTTACATTAGAGAAGATCCTTGCTTAATGTCATGGTGCTGAGCCATCTGTACATAGATATTTAGTAATATTTTGCGGGGAGTGCTTTCTAAAGGCACTAATATGCAATATGGCATCCATTCTTTGTTGTCCCTATCTTTGTACCCACTTATATGCTCTTCAAAGTTCTAAATTTCCACCATGTGTTTTCTTAGAAACCTAATAAAGTAAATATTTCTTAGATCACCCATAGTTTGCTCTTATTTTATAAACTCAGGCACCTTCTCTTTCATTATAAAATATGTAATGCAAGTATTCTTGTTCATCAACATTGGAATAGCTACCTTCCATGTATGGTTCCCACCATCTATGCACAAGGCTTAAAAATAATGATTAAAAGTACAAGATTTATTTTAAATTAGTTCTTTATAAGGGATCTTTATGCAACCAGAGGTATCAGTTGATTAAATTCTTGAGGACACAGTCCTACAGGGGATTAATGTAGTCCTCGTGGGATTCCAGTATTTTCGTGAAAGAGATTATGTGAGGTGAAACAAAGAGTCATGTCTTTTCACACTCTTCTCTGGCTTCCTGTTTTGCCATACCATGTTCTTGTGTTTAATCCCACACTCACAATGCCGTTTCTAGAGAGCCTTCACAAGAGGCCACCTAACGCCAGTACCAGATCTGTGGTCATCACAGCCTGTGAGCTATATAATCCCCTTTGTTTAGTAAAATAGTTTCATAAGAGGCACAGAAGAACTGGGGCACAGATGACCCTGAAGATATGATCTAGCGTTGATGTGTATGGAAGAGGGGGAAATAATAAAGGCAGACAATCAAGCAGACAATGCAGTAATAACACAGTTTTCGGTGAGATGCTTTTCAGAGTTGTGACAGTATTAAAACACTGGCATGGGTCACCTACAGTTCAATAGTGCTCTGCAGTTAAGGTGATTTCCGAAGGAGATGAGAGCAAATATCGTGTAGTGAAAACATTTTCGTCACCTGAGACTACAAAACTTTCATTCAAATGGTATCACAAAGATCTATGATAGACATTTTTAGCCTTTCTTTGCCCAAGTTTCTTAGCATCAAGATGAAGAAAAATAATTGGCAAGCTGGAAACTACAAGAAAAACCAAGAACTGGCCTGATCTTCAGGTTCAATGCAAGTACTCTTTGAAGCAAATACTCCAAACATATAAATGGTCTCACATCAATTTAGATATTTTCTAAAATGATTATATTTATTATTTTCTTATTTTATGTCATTTTATGGTTGTGTATATGCCATCCTGTACCCACTGAGTTTACAAATACCTTGTGAGATTCATTTCTGGCTTCTTGTTGATGACACTCAGAATTTTGTTTGTCAATGTCTGTGGTAAGTGCCCGTATCCACTAAGGAATCTTTCTATCTCTTGATTTTAAACTTTATTGCACTTTGTGGTGTGTGTGTGTGTGTGTATGAATACACTGGTCATGAATGACAAAAGTATGTCAGAAAGTCAGAGAACAACTTGTGGGGTCTTTGTTCTTTCTTTCTGTATGTTTCTGAGGAATTAAACTCAGGCTTTCAGGATTGATAGCAAATGACTTCACCCACTGAGCCATATTTTCTGCCAGCATAAAATTACCTCAATAAGCTATACCTACTTCAAACTATTAATACTTCAGTTTCGATAGTTGTTCTTTGCAGATAACAATTGTTCCTTAATCGACATTGAGAACCATTTTGAAATAAAATTTGTTTCCCATTGAAATGTGGTTTTGGTCAAAATACTAGAGTAAAAGTATGAATATTTAAAAACATTGAAATCTTGCCATCTGATGAGATATATTTTTCTTGGTTATGATTTTTAATGAAAAAGGTTCAGGACTCAAACTTTCAATCATTCATTGATTTCTTCTTCCAAATATTGCTTTATTTTCTGCTATCCTTTTACTTACAGAATACACTTTGATATTGTGGAATGAATTTGCCTGTATTTATACTAGTTGGTTTGGCTTTATGTATCGGTGTGGATTTTCAATAAATTATAACATTGAAAATATGTTCATATGTATTGGAAATCTTAACAGAGTCTTATGAGAGCTCAATGCAGTTTAGAACAAAGAATTCACATACCCTATGTGTAATTTTAAGCCATTCATTTGTAGACATGAAATATTCAATTTCTACATCTGTGACTGAAAGCCACAAGTTGAAACTGATCATACAAGCTTTCTCACAAAGATTTCTGGAAACATTTAAACCATAAAGCTGATCTGAATCCCAAACATGTAGTCACACTAGTTTGAAATTAGAACCTGGTTTGTCAACAAAGCTTTTGCACTTGTATGAGGTGAAGACTCTTGGTACAATTACTTTTCCTCCTTGCTGTGGCACAGTAGCAGACAGAAAGCAAGTTAAAGAAGAAAGGGTTTATTCTGCCTTTCAGCTTAAGGGAGGTATTCCACCATGTCTGAAATGCGCTGAACCAGGAACAGAAAGCCAGCTAATCACATTCCACCGGCCATCAGAATGATGAAGTCAATAGAAACTAGGGACATTCTACAAGCCAAATGTCTCCACCTCCTTGTGGGTCTATTATAGCAAACAATGGAGTCCACATTTAGGTGGAAATAAGCTCTGTCTACTCCATTAAGAGTCAGACAAGGACCTGAATAAAGGCCCACCACTAGGTAAGTATGATCACCTTAAGATTATGTATTCCTGCTCAGAACTCTAACAGTCTAGTGCAGAACCCATGAGCCTTTGGAAAGTTCAACTGGGACTGCTCATGTTTCCTGTGTTCTGGTTCTGAAGTATCCAACTCTTCTTTTCACCTCTGTTGTCTTTCTTTGGGTGCAAGTCAGATCCTAAGTATGCTTTTAAACTCTTTGGTTCTCCTTTCCATATACTTTCCATTTTTGTTTCATTTTTTAAAGAATGAATTTAGAGTAACCAAGTCCTTCTGCATGGACCTAGATTGGTTTGTTTGGTCATTTGTTTGTTTGCTTGTTTTTGTTTTTATCAACATTTTCAACTAATAACTTTCCTGAAGACGTGCCATAGCTGTCCCTAGATATCTAACAATATTGGTTAATTATGGGGTCACGTTCATTTGATTCTAGAAATTTCTAAATTTTCTCCAAGATTTTTTCAGTACCTCACTGTTATTCAAGAGTGTTATTTGATCCCCTATGTGTATACGATTTCTGTGATTTCTCTTGTCATTTTCTTTTTCTCACTACTAGAATGTGATAAGATACAGGGATGATAGCTTTTCCTGACAGGTGTGTTGGAAGTTATTTACCTACAAGGATCAGAATATATCATTTCCTACTCATAATACCTATAAGTTCACATGTGCAGTATTTCATAGAGGATAGAGTTCATAAAACTTCAGCCTAATCTCCGACTCTTATCTTCTTTTTGCCCTCTATTTAGTGATGTGCCCTGAGCTTTTGGGAAGGAAGGGAGACATACAGGTACTTACCTACAGAGTAGTATTCATAGTTACTTACTACCCAACATTTTCACAGTTGAGCCTCGATATTAACCATAGCCCACTGCAATACAAAGCTTCACTAACCTAGGTTGAGAGCTGTGCAAATCTATGTATGTAAACAAAACATTAGAATGAGGCTTAATAGCATGACTACTTAGCAAAAGAATATCAGTAGCTTCTCCCCTTGTGCATATAACTTCTCTAACCATGTATATATTATTAAGAAGAGTCCTGTCATGCAGACCCAAAATCCAATTAGGAGAGAAGTTGCTTACATTCATAAGCAGTCATGTCATGATGGCTCCAGAGAACATATTTGCCTCTTTGATAGGTTCAGTAACTTTGCAGAGTCAACACTGGATAAGATCATTGATGTATTTTTCTACCCAGCAGCTTGAATAGCACTTTTCATCTCTACTATAGCTAGCCAGGAAGAACATATTTTCTTTTCATTCCTTTATATTTTGACATTGTACCTATGAGATTTATGTTGAAAAGTGCTGTTCACATTTGGGATAGCTAAATGCCTCTTTTCTACATATGTCAATTTCTTTCTCTAGGTTTGGGGAAAATTCTGTGTTTTAATTTTATTGAATACAGTTTCTGTGTTCTTAGACATTATCTTGTGTTTCTTCTTTCCTGTTGATTCTTGGGGGATGTCATCTAGATACATCTTAGAATTCTTAGAATTTTTATAGTTTTTCTTTATTATGTGACTGCATTTTCTTATCTTTGTTCTCTGTTTCTGAAATGTTTCTACTGACTGTGTTTTATACAGTTAGCTTATTGCTACACTTACATAATTTCTTTCATGAAATTTGACTTAGTATTTGTATTCGTCTTCCAAACTGCTGAACATTCCATTTACTTTGTTAACTTTCTTATGAAAGTTCTAAATATTTCTTAATTTTATCAATTTATTTTGGTCACAAGTATGATCATTTATCCTCTTTGAGAGTAGGACTCTTGGTTCACATAAAAGTTTTGTGGTTAAGATTGCATATTGTTCCTCTAGAAAATGTGAGTTTGGTTCCAAACACTAACAATGAACACCTCAAAACATTTATTCCTCCAACCAAAGAGCACTGGATACCCTCTTCTGACTTCTGTGAGTACTGCACTCTTGTACATAAACCTACACGCACACACACACACACACACTTATACAAATAATTTTTAAAGAAAAATAAAATGTATCATTTTATTTTTTCTTATGTTATTAGTTTATAATAGATTCATAATGACCTGTTTGCTCATATTTTTTGAATTTTTTATATTTTTAATTGAGTCATCAATATTTTCATTCCTACATTCTTATGGCTTATTTTGTTTTGTATGAGTATTACTGTTGAGTTTTCCTTACTTGTATTTTTTGTATCTTCTAGTCACTGGGGGAAAGCCTACTGTAGTAACCAATAAAATAATTTGGGAGGAGTTTCAGTATTAACTTGTAAAATAAAATTTGTGTGATTGTGCAGTCAGAGGCCATAATCTTCCTTCTCTTTACCTCAGTATTTCATAGACTGTATCTTCTATGCTTCAATTGTATTTCTCACATCAATTTCTCTGACAAAGTCTGTGAAGAGAGTAGAAGGTCCTGATACTTGTATTTTCCTTTTAGCATGGATGTTGAGAGAGGTTATTTCCCTGCCTGGTCCTACAGCCATTCTGTCTGAAAGAAACACACAGAGGCCTACATTAATTATAAACTGGTTGTTCTGTTAGCTCAGGTTTCTTATTAATTACCTCATAACCCATAATTCTTGTCTGTGTACGTCATATTGCTTGATACCTTTTATGAGTGAAGCATTCTCATCTTGTGTCCTCTGCATCTGGGTAATGACTGCATACTTAGCCTTTCTTCTTCCCAGAATTCTGTTGTTCTGGTCAACCCACCTATACTTCCTGCCCGGATACTGGACATTCAGTGTTTTATTAAATCTATACAAGTGACAAATCTTTACAGGTTACAAGACCACTGTCCAACAGCACCTGGAATTTGACATATTACTATTTTTCTGCTGTTTTGTATTTCTTCTCTGAGAATGTACACAGCCATCTTCAAGAGTGTACTAAGTCATACACATTTTATATCCCAGTGCTGTCTCAACAAGGCAGGTCTTTTCCAGGCTAGTCCTTCTATATTACTCTTGGAGAATCTCAACTTCAGGTTTCCTTGCCCCTTCAACTGAAATCTCCACAGCCAACATGGAACCAGGTACCTCTATGTCCATGACACTCCAGTTTATGGTTAAATTTCTGCAGATAAACAGTCCTCTCAAACTTTCTGTTCTTAAGGTTACCATTCCCAGAAAGGGAAAGTACTTCCCTGGGAGATTATTGTATGATCAGCACAATGTATCAAATGCAGTTTATAGCTGTTTCTCAAAGTAGAAATTTCCTGACATCATTATTTCACACAATAATCTCTTCTTTTTTAGCTTAGCTCTTCTCTTCAGATGAAATACAAAGATGCAGCTTCTAACCTATCTAGAAATCCTAGAGTAAAAAACCAACTCTTTAATAATAAATATTTTTGAACCAATAATCATATAATTGCTTAGAGACACTGATCCATTTTCCTCAACAATTACTTTACAGGAGGAATTTCATTAATTCTAAAAGGTAAATTTTACAAG
Organism: Bramus lutescens; assembly: GCA_001685075.1. Lineage (NCBI taxonomy): Eukaryota > Metazoa > Chordata > Mammalia > Rodentia > Cricetidae > Bramus > Bramus lutescens. The sequence continues at coordinate 225 of LOEQ01016733.1, read as the reverse complement.
AAAAATGTATTTAGACAATGTAAATAGGCATTTTTTCATTGGAAAAGTATTCTGTGGTTAGAGTTACCCCAAGATACTTCATGCTATTTGTGGCTATTGTAAAAGGTGAAGTTTATTTGATTTCCCTCTCTGCTTCTCTATCTTTTGTGTATAGGAGGGCTAATGTTTTTATTGAGTTGATCTTGTAACCTGCCACATCACTGAAGGTATTTATCAGCTGTACGA
>LOEQ01016732.1:0-12669 GCA_001685075.1 Bramus lutescens | reverse complement strand
TAGGTCTCAAAAAGTATGTATTTTTCCGAATAGCCACTCAAACCATAAGATTTCGGTGACATCTAAAATAATTACATGTAAAATGCTAGATTCAAGACACTAAATCAAGGTCTACAAAATAAAGAGTACTTGAAACAGAAATTTCCAAACCTAACAGGACATCTGCCTTCAGATAACAACTCTATGTGAAAAGAGTACAGTCATTTTTTGCATGGAGAAGCATAAAATGTTTAAATTAAGCAAAAGGAAAAAGAAAGATACATTTGGGAAATATACCTGTTATGAGCAGTTTTGTTGATAGTGATAGTGGTAATGGTTTATTTAGTTTATTTATTTTTAATTATTGGAAAGTCAGCTAAGGAAATAATAAGATCCAAAGAGAAATATTATCAAGATCAGAATCTTACGGAGGTGAAAATAAAAATTTTTTTCAGATAAAAAAAATGCTTTATAGGAATCAGAAAGTTGGTTATCCTTTGGCCAGATAAAACAAAACTACAGAGACTGATAAACACTTATTGAGCACAATTGGGTTTTGGTTAATTTTAGTGTGGGAGATGTCTAGGGTAGAGAGGAGAGTGTGTGTGCAAGCAAGGCATGCTCAAGGTCAAGTCTCGCCATGGCACATTTCAAGCAGGTGTCTATTCCTGCAGAGAGCAGAGCAAGTGGTTCAAATTGACCCCCACACATGCATTCCGCTGTAACACAGCTCCTCACAGCTGCTAAGAGATGGAAACCTTCCCATTCACCCATTTCATCTGAGCTTTCAGTCGGTATTTTTGCGATCCATGAGCCGATCCTCTCCTGAGGTCACTACAGAGCCACTTGAATGGGAAGAGTCACGGCCCACTTGCTCTCATCATGCATCATTGAGTTTGGCTTAAGTAGCTGTAAATTTCCATGACCACACAGAGATAACTCTCTGGTGACAAAGTGCCATATCCCTCATGTCACCTTCTTATCCTGAGACACACCGCTCATAAACAGCAAATATTTCCCACTTTGAGTTCTACATAAGCCTCCACAGGCACCTAAATATGTACAAGCAATAGAGATAACCATATTTAATATAATGTTTGGCATATGCATTTCAACTTATTATTCATAATGAAAAACAACAATTTATCTCTTGTTTCGGTCCCTGCTTTGACCCACTAGCTTGTAACTAGTTTTAAGATGCTCATAGACAAACTGTATCCCTGCGGGTCACACCATGCTGAGCAAATGAAATGCATGACCACAGTTTCACATGATATCCATATGCAGAAGATGGATACATTGCTCATAAATTCATAATTTAATAGACTGTTCTAATAATATACTGAAGAATTTACATGCATTACCAAATAGCAATTCCAAATTGAATAATAAAGGGAAAGTGGATACACTCTCTTGAACTAACAAGCAAAATAGAATTTTAGATTTTTAGTCCAGTGTTTTACAAAACAAGAAAATGTTTCATTTTGCACAGTAAGGTACAAAGAATACTAAACTGAGTTTACACAAACCATGAGAAGGAGTGTTAATTGTAGGTTCATAGAAAGGATATCATAGGCAATGGAGCACTCTGTCGCTGAGTGAATGACGCCTAACGAAGCATCCTACCTTGGGTCATGATCACAAGGATGTTAAACAGTAGGAGTCAAACAATCGTGTTAGTTTCCAAAAAGAGGTACTGTGTCCTCTTCCCACCTACATGGGAACTGATTTTGTAAGGAATATTAATATTGCTCCAAGATGGTTCTCAGACACAGCCAGCCACCTAACGTTTAAGTTTAATTTTGAATTGTTTGCTTTGACTGTGGTAATTTCCACTGAAAGTATTATTCATTAAATTATCATTATCATCATTGCTATTATAGATCCACCGTGGAAAGTAAGTTACACTGTGTACCAGCTCAGCTTAGCTATCCATATGGAAGAAAGAAAATCATTCTTAACCCCTACATCATACCATAAGCAAAATTCAATCCTGTTATGTTATCTATCCAAGCATGGAGGGGAAAATTTTAAAGTTCCAGAAGCTATAATGAAACAAAGAAGATGATGAGAATACTGACATTTTACAAACAGGTGCTTACACAACTACTCGTAAGTAAAAAGTAACAACAAAACTCATATACACTAAAATGAGGGATTCCTGTATATCAAAATTGAACAATAAGTAAATAAGTAAACACAGAGATAAAAATAGGAGGAGACATGTGCAATATATCTAACTAGTAAATCACATAAGCCCCAGCTGAAGTACTATTACGAATGGAGACAAGTGGGAAATTAGATAAAATATTTAAGTGGACACTTCTCAATGGACAATCTCTAAATTGGCAACAAACATGAAAAACATATCCAATCTCATTCGTCTTTGGGAAAATTAAGATCAACTGCAATGATATCATCAATACATGCATGAAAGGTCAAAATTCTGAACCACTACAAATGTAAAGTGTTGGCAAAAACTATCCAATAATGTGGGATTTATAGTATGGATTCTCTGAAAATCTTATGGATAGTATCTATTAAGATTAAACGTTAAACATCTATATTTCTAGGGTCCAGAAATTACACTTCTGGAAGCATGCTCAGAATAAAGCTGCACACATGTGCAGTGATAAGCAGCAAACACATTTGATCAAACTGGATTTCAAAATCATGTTGCTTGTATAATAAAATATGGCAACAAGATATATTGCATGTGACTTTATTAATGAGATCACAGGAAAAAATAATTTAACAATTTACATGTCCCATTGCTTAAAATATGAGTCAAGAGAATGGTTAAGTTCAAAGTCAGCATGGTCTATGCAGCAAGACCCTGTCCCAAAAAGCAAAACAAATTTTGGAGGTAGAGACAAGTTCAAGGCGATCCCCAGCTACATGACAAATTCAAAGCAGGCCTGAGTTATACAAGACCCTGTCTGAAAAGTATAAAGCAAACCAAAGAAATATAACACAAAATTACACATACAGTGATTCCATTATTAGAAACTGCAAAGTCAAGCAGAGATTTCTTTGGTATTAGTAACCATGATAGTGGTTACCTTGAAGAAAATAGTAGTTCAAGGGAAATATGATGAATATTCTGTTTACTGACATTCTGGCTATGCAAAGACTTGTAGGTCAATAGATATGTTCCCTTCATGAATATTTATGAATCTATGCTCTGATAGCACAAATAATTCCCCTTAGGCATATAATCCCTCAGTGAAAAAAAAACTCCCATTTAAAAAATTGCTTGGCAGCTGCTGTCCATATTTAGATGATGAAGATAACATCTCTGCAATCACAGGTGGATGATACTGCTCCTGAGTTGAGGAGGATTAAGTGCAAATCTATCTTAATTGCAAAATATTTATAACTCAAGCATTTTCTGAATAGAGAAATGAATTCATTACTGTTTCTCTCCCATTTTAGTGATATTAGAAAGCCATATTTTTTTTCTTTTTGCAAAGCTAGGTATGAAACTTAGGACCTTGTGCATGCTTGGCAAGTACTGTACAATAAACTTTATCTCTGACTCTGCTGATTTGAAGAAAAATAACCAAATTGGTTTAATTAATACAGCAGGATGCTGCTAACTCTAAACTCCTCCAACATCTCAACTTACTAGACGCTAACAGCAGGAATGACCCTGGCCTGATGGGTTGTCTGCAGAACTAACAAGAGTCAGAGAAGCACAGCCTGCTTCGTGCCAGCCAAGTCTGTGTCATTGCAAACTAAAGCCAATTACTTTGAACATGTACTCTGCATTCTCTACATCTCTTTTTATGAATCTTAAGATAATAAAATGAAAAGGTGATATCACAAGTAACAATAGCCAGGTTTTGTGAGATGAAACTACCAGGAAGAAATATTAGGGTTGTTGGGTGCCTTAGACTGGGGGGGACTAAAGGTCTCCTGAAGCTTAGCCTTCACTTTCTTGAAAAAGAAAAGATAAATAACTTAATGGAACCTTACACTAGAGATTTAATTGGGCACCATACGGTTTAGAAACGTGATATCATAACCAAAGAAATGCATTGTTTGAAAAATGAGCATTCGTGCAGAAGTAACAACTTCCAAAAAAAATTTAGGTAATTTTTGTCAAAGCATATGCAGATAAAGACTGGAGAAGGTTTCTGAGTAGTTAGCAACAGACTGTGATGGAGAGTCACATGACACCATGACCATGCACTGTGCGTCCTATTTTGTGGCTGGTTCTCCTTTAATGGGGGGGTGAGTGTCACATGACCCACAGAGTGCATTTTGCTATGTGAAAGTATCAAGGGAAGAAAATTGAAGACCTGTTGCTGAGAAGCATAAAACTAGAATTTTAAATAGATTTACTAAATCACCAAACTTCATCCATATAAACAGAAGCCCCTACTCCATATCTAGCTCAGTATTATGGGATGGAAAGGGTTCATCAAGTAAGGCAAGGCCATTGGCGCAGGGTGAGTAGGGATGAAGTATGTGTGGAATGTGCTGCCTGAGTAGAGTGAGCCTGAAGGACAAACCTGATGAAAGGCACTCTATGGTGTTCAGACGAAGTCTACAAGATGGCAGAGCTGACCAAAGCTATGGCTGTCAGAGCTAAGTAGTAGCAAGATCATGATGACACGTTATGATTCAGAAGCAAAAGTTTGACACAGTTGAGATAAGGCCATCCAGAATGCCGATGGGATAGAAGTGTCATCCAAGTGAGGAGCATCAGCACTAAAGGTGACTGTAGCAATGAGTAGGGAGGCTGTACAGTCTGCCACACACGTGGCTTCTCTGAACACAGAGGTATTAGCCCCTTTTAATACCAAGATGCTTTGTGAACAATCAACATGGCCTTTCTGCAACTACTGGGAGACTGTTTCCACACTCACAGATTTCCTTCCCTCAGCTTAGTGAAGCTCCAGCATACAAACCTGATCCCTCTTTTTGTGAAGAAGTGTGACAGACTGAGTGTGTTAGTATTGGCATTTAATCTCCACATTACGAGAAATAGAAGCAGGGTAATCACTAGTGGGCAGCCAGCTTAGGCTGCCCAGAAGAGTTCAGTCCAGCCTACATAGCAAGAGCCTGCCTCAAAACAGCAACACACACACAAACACACACGGATTCAGTCAGTCTCATGAAATTCTTCATGACCAAGTGCCTTCTACAATAATTCTGAAAGATTAGTTGCAATGTTTTCCCTCTTTAATCAGCTAGCCCCTTTACTAGCTAATTATTGCAGTAAAAATGATTAGTGCAATCATTATTTTATGAGTCTTTAGGTAATTATAGTTATAAGACTATGTAATAAATAGGAATGTCTATTATCATAATGATTAATAATCATGAATTTCACTGCATATGACATAGAATCGTATGGTGACCTTCAAGCTGACCTAGAATTTAGAAATGGGATGTACTTATTTCAAGAGTCTGCAGATGGGAGAAAGATTCCTTCTGACTGATGGGCTCTTACCTAGAGGAATGGGGTCTGCTCTTTATATCAAGTTTGCCTGACTTTCAGAATATGCATAAAGCTAGGGTGGAAATCTGTCTATAATACATTTATTAAGAAAGGTGTTCTGCTGAGCGGTAGTGGCCCACGCCTTTAATCCCAGCGCTCAGGAGACAGAGGCAGGTGGATCTCTGTGAATTTGAGGTCAGCCTGTTTTCTTTACTAGGACAACCAAGGCTATACAGGGAAACCCTGTCTCAAAAAAAAAAGTTGTTTTAATGAGCTTTTGGAGAAACAAAAATAACTCAAATAGCAGTGGTAAGAGATGAAATAAAAGATGATTTGGACTGTTACATAGGCTCTCCTCTTTCACAAATGTATTTACTGAAACTTTAGCATCAGTAGTAGGGGTAGGACTCAAAGTGAATAAAGAATAGCCCCAAGCTTCAGAGGCTAACAAGGAATTTGAGGTGAGTAGCAAGTGAAAGATTCACAGACTTTCTCGGTGTGTAGGAAACCCCAGTATGTGCAGGATACATGTATAATATAGCTAATATAAATGAAGTGTGATGTTATGGGGACATGGCAGCAAGAATAAAGTGTAATACAGTGGGGACAGAGTAAAGAGGGCAAAATTCCATGCCATCCACTTCATATTTCTTATTAAACAAAATAATCTACACTTAATAACAGCATGACCAAAATTCAGGTGTGAAGATTGCCCCTGTGGCTTTAGAGCAGTTCAGGTTCAAGATAGCAGACTGACTATAGACACGTCTGCCCCTCCTTTCCAAGGCTTCACTAAGATAGTAAGAAAATACAGTGGAGTTGTTGGGTTTTTTTTTTAGCATATTCCACAAAATAAACAATGGGAGGTGGAGAAAGTGTAATACAAGACAACGAACAAGTTTCTAGAAGGGAGCAAGCAAGAGCAGAGCACACAAAGACTAAAGAGGGAGTCAGTCTCTTTGTGGGTCCTTCAGGAAACTCCCCTGTCAAATGACAAGAACAAGAAGGTGCTAGGCGTTTTTTTCTGGCCTCTCTTTAAATGTGGTTGGACAGAGTTATCAGAAGCCTGCAGAAACCCTGCAGTTCATCACCATTGAGCCACAACAAAACATGTAGAACAACTAATCCCAGAGAAATCATCTTACAAAACCAAAAACGTCTGAACGATGTATTAACATATGCATAGGTTTGAGAACATAGCACATCCAGAGGAGAAGGGAAAAGAAAAAGGTGTTTTACAAAAAAAAATTGATAATAATACTTTAAAATTTTTTTAAAAGCTTGCAACTTTAGGTCTAAGAAGATAACTTCATGGCAGAGTGCTTACCTAGCAAGCATAGAGGCGTAAGCACAGATGTCTCCATCCAGGATCTAACTGGAAAAAGCAGGTCACTGAGGTGGGGGTCCTTGTCACCTAACAATGTGTTCACCTACAAACTCACCAGTGAGTTTTCCCATTGAAGAATCTGGCAATTGATGAATCTTTCAAATAACAATCCCCTGTCAATAGAACAAATACTTCAACATATGAATCTTTGTGGGAGGGCACATCATATAAAAATCACAGCAGAGGTTAGGGAAGAGGGAAATGTCAGCACACAGGGACATAAATTTTCCTTACAATCCCTTTTATCCTCTCTTCTTTTAAATCATGTATATGGGTATTTGCAAAATGTGTCAGTTTTGGCACAGAGACTGGTCACGGAAAATGCTACAGCAGCTATAGTCAAATTGTTCCTTTTAGCTACAGGGACACGGCTCATTCCCTGAAGTAGATTTCCAATGTGTTTTAAGACGTTCATTGTTCATCTTCTTGCAGATGAAGGATCATCTTCTGCCACCTTTGTCTACACATCTACAGTAGCAAGTATTAAACAGTTGGTATAGTGGCGCAAAGCCCTCCCCCATAGTGACACACTTCCTCCAACAAAGCCACACCTCTTAGTGGTGCAGCTCCCTTTGTTAGCCATTATCTTTTAAACCGCCACACCTGGGTAAGACTCAGCTGGCATTCCTCAGCTGCCTAAGGTTCTTTGTGTTTGCTTGAGACCTCATGGGCTTTCCCCTGTCCATTTAGCATATCTATTGTCCTTGTTCAGTTCTGAAAACATACATACAAGTGACATTATACAGACTGGGGTTAGGTTTAGGAATATACATATATGTATGTAACAATCTTTTCTCAGTTTACATACCAATCCCAGTTCCCACTCCCTCCCTCCTTCCACTCCCTTCCCCACCCCACCCACTCCTCAGAGAGGGTAAGGCTTCCCATGGGGTGTCCACAAAGTCTATCTAGCATATTGCTTTGAGGCACTATATCAAGGCTGAGCAAAGTATCCCTCCAAAGCGAATGGGTTCTAAAAAGCCAGTTCAAGTATAAATCCTGGTCCCACTGCCAGTGGCCCCACAGTCTGCCCCAGACATGCAACTGTCACCCACTTTCAGAGAGTCTAGTTTAGTCCTATGCTGGTTCCCACAGCCACACTGGAGTCAGTGAGCCCCCATTAGCTCAGGTCAGCTGTTTCAGTGGGTATCCCCATTATGGTCTTGACCCCTTTTCTCATATTATCACTCCTCCCTCTCTTCGACTGGACTTTGAGAGCTCAGTCCAGTGTTTTGTTGTGGATTTCTGCATCTGCTTCCATCAGTTGCTGGATGTAGGTTCTATGATGACGATTAAGGTAGTCATCAGTCTGATTACAGGGGAAGGACGGTTCAGGCATCCTCTCCACTAGTGCTTAGGGTCTTAGCTGGGGTCGTTCTTGTGAAGAGAGAGCATGACCACAGCAACTCTTATAAAAGAAATCTAACTGGGGCTGGTTTACAGTTCGGAGGTTTAATGCATTGTCATCATGGTGGTGAGCATGGTGGCATGCAAGCAGACATGGTGCTGGAGAGGCAGCTGAGTGTTCTACATATGGGTCTACAGGCAACAGGAAGAGAGTGTGAACAGGAAGAGAGTGTGACAAGGGGCTCAGCTTGAGCTTCTGAAACCTCAAAGCCTAACCCCTGTGACACACTTCCTCCAACAAAACTCCAACAAGTAGGTTGTACCTACTCCAACAAGGTTGCATTACCTAACAGCACCACTTCCTATGGGCCTATGGCGGCCGTTTTCACTTAAATCACCATAAGTAGTTGACATACAAGCCCCCAGGAGCCTCCTGTTTCCACCGCCTAGCATTACGATTACAGCTATGTGCTGCCATGTCCAGCTTTTTACATGGATAGTGAGCATTCAACCTCAGATTTGAACACTTGCCCAGTAAGCACTTTACCAAGTCAACACCTTAAACATTTTTACTGTAAGTGGTTGACTCAATAATACTGAGTAATTAGCGAAACCCCTGGCCTTTACTGATGAAACATGAGAAAACACACACACACACACACACACACACAGAGAGAGTGGGTAGAGGAGGAGGAGAAAGAGAGAAAAAATAAAATAAACTCAATAAATCTTTAGAAAAAATTGTGAGTTCACAAATAGAATCATGATAGGATACTTCTCCCAGGAACTTTCTTGAGTCCATGGTAAATCCTATGCTTAAGGCACTGCATATATCACACCACTTCATACTCAAAATGAAGCAGGAAACAAATTGTTCCAGTTTCATTTTTACAGTACAAAGTATGTGTATTCACGAGGACCACGCAACTTGTCCGTGTTTGCTCAGTCTGAGAGTGGCAGAGGNGGCTCCAGGACCAAGCCAGTCCGATTCAAAGTCCATGCTCTTGCTCACTACTTCACAAACTCTCAGAGCAGTGTGTTTCAAGAAGTAGAAAATAATGCCTAGAAAAATTAATGACTTTGCAAACTGCACAGGTAGTTTTCTTATAGAGCCCAGGGAATAAGGCTGCCCATGGTAAACTGGGATTTTCTATATCAATTAACAGTCACACAAATCCGAGCTGGGAAATCCCTCAGTTAGAACCTTTCTCAAACAGTTATAAACTTTGTCAGATTGATAGTGAAATCTAACCAAGACAGAGAGCAAAGGAGAAACTTAGCTCTAGAACATGATACTAACTGTCTCCCAATATCTATTCTTTCAACTAAGAAAAGCCTACGTCCTAATAATTTTACACCAACTTGAAAGTTTAAGAAGTTGATGTTTCTGGATACTGAGATACAGTACAGCATCTCAAAGCCGATGTGATATAAGCCCTGCCGATTTCTCCTTTACCTTTCCTTTCTTTCTGGAAAGACTGATAGAGGGACTGGATTAACATCAGACACAGTGTGTCCACGAAGATCAAACAGCATACTAGAAGTGAGTGCAAGTGCAGAAAAGGAGACCAACTCAGAAGGTAGAAAATATAGTCGTCACCTGTTTTCATATCGCCTGTGATGGTTCGTTCAACGGGGTTCTGTAGAGGCACAGAACTGTTAGAATATACGTGTGTTATAAAAGGAGACTCACTAGAATGTGTTACATAATAGGGTCCCAGCGGTCGCTAATGAGCCTGAGAACCAGTAGCTGCTCAGCGCATGAAGCTAGATGCCTTAGTCCCAACCTGGGGTTAAGACTGGAAAATTCCTAAAGAAGAAACCGGAGACTGAAATCAGCAGCTGTGGCTGCGGAAGCAACAGACAACATCAAAAGGCAAAGGCGGGTAAGACTGCTCCTTCCTCAATCTCTTTATATCTGGGACACCTCTTAGTAGGGTCTTCTCCCCCTCCGTTAATTTCTGGAAATGTGTTCACAGACCTGCCTGTTAGCATGCTTCTTAGTTTATACTAGATCCCATCAAGTAGATAAAATTAGCCATCACAAATATTTTCTTACATTTTGTAAGTGATTATATGAAAACCTAAAGAACAACACTCACAAAAATTACTAAAAAATTTAAAAAATCATATTTCATTGTCTATAAATAAAGTTTAAATGGCATACAGAGCCATTCACGAGCCTTCATTCATTTACCTATGATAAGCAGCTACTTTTGCACTACAAATAGAGATCAAGTTGCTATAACAGTGTCTGTAAGGCCCATGGAAACCCAAAACACTTTCTCTCTGACTTGTCAGTCTCAATGATTCTTGGCTACCCAACTCGAGACTTTTTGTTAGATGAGAGAAATAAACACTTTGATTATATATACTATACCATGTTTCAGGTTTTAGGTTCTCATGGCTGAAGGTGCACGGTGTGTCGCCGTGTGAGGTTTTGAGCCCAGAGAACCACAGATAGATAAGGAGGTCAAGTGGCTTGGAAGGCATTCTGTAGATGGAAGAGCTCTTTATCTCGTTCCTGCAATTTCCCAGGACTTAAGGGCTTTGTTGGAACAGGCTGTGACTACAAGAGTGGAAGGAGAGAAAAGTAGAGAACTTCAAAGATTCACTCCTGCTGAACTCAGAAACCATGTGGATGTGTGGGACAAAGCAACAGGAGTCTTGTGATAATAATGCCTCTGTGTATCGACTATCTATTCCTGCAGTACAAATCTCCCATGGCACATCTGTCCATCAAAGGGCAGAACCAGGTTTCTCTGAGTCCTCTGCTGTAGTCCTGGCACAAGCTAATGTCAAGGTGAGAATGGCTATAGCCCTTCTCAGGGCTCAGCATAGAAGAGAGCTGCTTCAAGCTCACATGAGGGCACCTTATTTAGGAGGCTGACTACTTGTTGGTTGTTGTTTTCAGTCATCAGCTAACTACAGTTTGTATAGCCAGTCTTTTGAGAACAGGCAAGTGAGGAGGGAGATGAGCTCACCAGAAAACCTAGTCTCTGACATTCACTGGATTCTGTTCTTAAGAAGCAAGTCCCTGGGTCCAGCCTACACTGGAGGGGACAAGTGGAGCCATTGGCAGTCTATCACAGCTGCCTATCACATTCAAAGAGATGCTGACATTCAAGGATTAAACCCACTTATCTTTGTGGCTGGTCTTCAGCTGTAGAAAACAAAAGAAGTGGATCCAAGGCCCCAGTGGGGGTTGACTGGAATGCTCTTTCCCACCTCCAGAGAACACTTTACCCTCTCCATTCCCACCTTCAGAATCTCTTATCTTAGCAGCAAGAGAACCAGTCCAGCCCCGTCTCTTATATATACACACATTCCTCTTAAAAGATCATCCCTGTGTGTCTGATACAAGTACTTTCTGTTTTAAAATCCTGTGCTGATTTTCCCAATATGAGTTCAGATAGAAAACTTGTCTTTGTCCTGACTATCTCCCCCAATTCCTCCCACTTGTATCTTCCTGGCCTGCTATCCTTCCTTCCAGCTCCCTTACATTCCTCCTTACCTTTCCCCCTCCAAGAGGGGGCTCCCTTACTTCACATTCCTTTTCTCCCAAAGGGAAACACTTTCAGAAACAAGCCCTAGCTCAGGGCTAAGACTGCTCAAATGGCCATTTATGACCAAAAAGGGCTTCAAGACAGTGCTCCAGCAATGGAGGGTCTCTAGTGAGGCTCCAAAGTGGGCTTTGCCGATCCAATCTTGGCAGGCAGCAGCCTTCGTTTGAATGCCTCTCCAGCTAAGCAGACACTTGAACATCCCCTATGCTGAGATGAACCAAAGAGTTAATTAAACCCCTGAAAGGAATACCAGGGAGCGAGAGCATGGCATTCTGCACTGCCTGCCTATTTTGCAAATTTAAGAATAGGGAGTTTCCAAGGAGCTGATCCTTGAGAGTCCTTTAAATGCTAGAATACTAAATGGGCTGGAGATTTTCTGTCATTAGAGCAGCTGAGAAGAGAACCTGAGAAGGAATTTTAAAACACTGTATATTCACCTTGGGGACAGAGCCATTTCTGATTTTTAAAGCAAAATAAATCAACATGTTTAAAGAAAAATATGCGTATATTAACACCCCATTGTTCTCTCTAGTTTGCAGTGCCTTTTAGTTAATTTGTCTTTTTTAAGAAAAAAAGTGTTGAGTGTAACGCAATGGAAAATCTCTGCCTTCTCACCACACAGAAGCAGGTTACAAAGGCAGCCACCAGCAAAAATGATAAACAAATACCACCTGCATGCATGAGGCATGGATACCAAAGTCACTGAGAAAAACAGAAATGAGGAGGAAGAAATGAGGTGTAGTAGAATAAAGGATTTCAAGGTAATAGTAATATAGAGAAACTCACTGTTATGGTTTTTGTCTCTTTAAGAGGCAAGCCACGCCCACTCCCAATGACCCAATGACCCTGCCCTCCCTCGTCATCTCTCTCTCTCTCTCTCTCTTCTTCCCCCCCTTCTTTAAGTAATAAATATCCAATTCTATTCCATACAGTGTGTCTGC
>LOEQ01016731.1:11455-24127 GCA_001685075.1 Bramus lutescens | reverse complement strand
TGGGCTGGATGAAAAGCAGGGCCTTCTCCCCTTTCACTATGGCCCGGCTCCCCTCATCACTACAGAAATTTCCTATTTGTCTCTTTTGATTGATTTTAGTTTGAAACCTATTTTGTTAGATGTTAGGATTGCTACATCAGCTTGTTTCTCACATCAATTTGATTGGGAAATTTTTTCTCAAACCTTTACTCTGAGGAAATGTCTGTTTTTGTGGTTCAGGTGTGTTTCTTTTATGCAGCAGAAGGATGGATTCTGTTTTCATATCCAATCTGATAGTTTTAATTGAGTCCATTTATATTAAGGGATATTAATGACCAGTGATTGCTGTCTCCTGTTATTTTAGGTTTTGTGTTGCTGATGTTATTTTGTGTGTTTTTCCTTTCTTTGGTATTTGCTGCTGTAAGATCATCTACTGTCTGTGTTTTGCTGATGTATCCAACTTCCTTGAGTTGTAGTTTTTATTCTATTACTGTGTGTAGTGCTGGCTTTGTGGCTAAGTATTGGTTAAATCTGGTTCTGTCATGGAATATCTTGTCTTGTCCTTCTTTGGTGATTTAAATTTTTGCTAGGTATAGTGTCTGGGTTGGCATCTATGGTCTCTTTTTTTCTTTGGTTTTTCGAGACAGGGTTTCTCTATAGCTTTTGAGCCTGTCCTGGAACTAGCTCTTATAGACCAGGCTAGCCTGAAACTCACAGAGATCCGCCTGCCTCTGCCTCCTGAGTGCTGGGAGCATCCATGGTCTCTTAATGTCTGCATAATGCTTGACCAGGACCTTCTGGCTTTCATTGTTCCCATTGAGAAGTCAGGTATAATTCTGATAGATCTGCCTTTATATGTTACTTGGCCTTTTTCCTTTGCAGCTCTTAATATTTTTCTTTATTCTGTATCTTTAGTACTTTGATTATTATGTGGTGAGGGAACTTTTTTTTGATCCAGTCTATATGGTGTTTTGTAAGCTTCTTGTATCTTCGTAAGCATATCTTTCTTTAGGTTCGGCAAGTTTTCTTCTATGAGTTTGTTGTATATATTTTCTGTGCTTTTGATTTGGACTTCTCCTTTTCTATACCTATTATTCTTAGGTGTGATCTTCTCTTGGTGTACCATATTTTCTGGATATTTTGTGTTAAGCTTTTGTTAGCTTTAATGTTTTTGTTGACTGATGAGTCTATTTCCTCTATTGTATCTTTAGTGCTTAAAATTCTCTCTTCCATCTCTTGTATTCTGTTGTTTATGCTTGTGTTTGTGGTTCCTGATTGTTTTATCATGATTTCTGTTTCTATAATTCCCTTGGCTTGTGTTTGCTTTATTGCTTCTATTTTAGTTTTCAAGTCTTGAATAGTTTCTTTCATATGTTTGATTGCCTTTTCTTGGTTTTCTTTAAAGGATTTGTTGATGTCTTCCAATTTTTTGTTTGTCTTTTCTTCCATTTCTTTGAGGGAATTTTTCATTTCCTCTTTAAGGTCCTCAAGCATTCCTTAAAGTTATTTTTAGGTAATTTTTTCCGCTTCATTTATATTTTATTGTTCAAGTCTTGCTGTTGTAGGGTCCCTAGATTTTACTGGAGTTGTGTTGCTCTTTGTGGTGTTGCATGTGTTCTTACCTTGTCTTCCCATCTTTTCCTCTGGTGTAGCTGGGGCTATCTGTGACTCTGGTGATCAATCTTCTAGGTGTCAGTGGATCTAAGGCTCAGATGGTTGCTCCTCCTGATGCAGTCAGGGTCATGGTTCCAGTCACCCTGTTTGTCACTCCATGTTCCTGTAGGTCACTCGGCACTTGTGAGATTCGCTCTGCAATACCAGGGGTCGTTTGGGCCTACGTCCATGGAGATAGCTTGCTTGGGGCTCCTTCTGCTGAGGTTGCTGCCTTGGGCCTGTTCTGGTAGAGGTCTTGTCTCAGGCCTACTCCCTCTGAGGTCCCAGACACATGCCTGAACCTGCAGAGGTCATTGGTTCTTGTCTACTCTCTGAGGTCTCAGACTTGTATGTGGACCTACAGACCTACCCCCTTGCGCCCACTACTGCAAAGGTCCCTGGCTTGGACTCGGTCCCACAAAGGTCTTTGACTCTGGTCTTCTCCCTTGGAGGACCCAGACTTATGCCCATATCCTCAGAAGTCTCTGGTTCCTGCCTATTTCCTTCAAGGTCCCAGACTCACGCCCAGATCTGCAGAGGTCTCTGGTTCTGGTCGACACCCTCAGTGGTTGCTCCCTTGTACCTGCTCCTGCGGAGTTCACTGTCTCAGGCCTGCTCCAGCCTAGGTTGCTGGCTCAGTCCTGTTTGTGTAAATGTCCATGGTCTGGTCCTGCTCCTCAGAAGGTCCCTGGCTTGGACCTGATCTTGTAAAGGTCTCTGGCTCTGATATACTCCCTAGGAGGTCCCAGATGTGTTTCCAGACCCACAGAGGTCCTTGTTCAGGTCTTCTCCCTCAGAGGTCCCTTCATTTGCCAATAATGTTCCCTTCTGAAACTTCTTGGGCTGGGTCTCCACCATCACCACAACACTTGGCACTGCAGTGTTCCAAAATCTTACCAGTATGACCAATTAGGATTTTCTTACAGCATCCAATCACTTTTCTTGTCCAAAGTCCCAAAGTCTTTCCCATTCTACCAAAAGTCACATGGTATTTCTGTCAGAGAAATACTCTACTCCTGGTACATTAGTTAATTTTCTGTTGTTGTGGTAAAATACCATGGCCAAGGCAACTGGTAGAAGGAAAGATATATTTGGGTTTATGGTTTCAGAGGGTTAGAGTCTATCATGGTGGAGTGAAGGCAGCAGGGGGCAGGCATGGCAGCTACAGTGAAGAGCTTATATCCTGAACCATAAGCTGCAGAGAGAGCATATTGGGAATGCCATGAGGTTTTGAAACCTTAAACCCTGGCCCCAGTGACAGTTTTCCCCAGCAAGAGAATAATATGACCAATGGGGGAATCAAGTATTCAATATTGGACCCTATGGGGGAAATTATCATTCAAAACATCTAATCCCATGAGGTAAAATGATAGAAAGAGAAGGAGAATAGAGGAGCAGAACTAGGAGATAGTCAAATGATAAAGTGTTGCATTTTCTGTTTTCAAACACTTTATACTGTGTTATTTTCTAGAAACTTTAAAAGGCTCTATTACTGTAGCTATGAACTAGAAAACAAATTGCCACAAAGCTATACTATCCATAACTGCATGCCACTGGCATAGAAGCAGCCACATTGTCCTCTGGGATAAAATGAAGGGTCCAGAGGAATCTCCAATAGAAACATCTTCTAAAGTCCACATGCAGATGAACAGATTGGTATGGTGTTCTCTTTCATAGATCTCCACAGATATACTTAGCAAGTACATGCAGAGACTGCTTGGGGCTTCACTTCTGTGCCCAGTGACTTGTGGGGCTGGAGCAGGACATTTCACCATTCTTAGTAAAGGCAATATCAAATGGAAGATGAGACCCACTCATACCAAACAATGAATAGAACTATCCATTGTACGCTCTTCTCTGTGAAGGCTAAGCAGAGGAGCCACAGTGATGCTTAGATCCCCCAGTATTTTTACCTATGTTCTAGTCTACCAGAAAAACAGGGCAAACAGAATTCTCTGTTGATTTCATGGAGTTTATGCTTGAGTGAAGAGAGAACAAGAGAAGTCAGAGAACAATATCAACTCTGCTAGAGACTAAATATATTGGGTATATTATCCAAGGCACCCACCAATGGGAGCACTGTGCCACTGTATGCTTAGTGGTTGGGCTTACTAATGTCAGAGAAAAAGAGTAAGTGGGGAGGAGGGGGAAGAAGTCCCATGGATATCTTAGAAGACATGGGAACCCAGGACACCACACAGCTTTCATAAGAGCAACAGGGAAGGGAATTCTAAGGTGCTGACTGATGTCATCATCATTATACCTTCTGCTATGCCCTCTGTTTGGGCGCCTGACTAGGCCAGTATCTACAGTAGTCCTGTGAGTTCCAACACATTCCTGGACTGATGTAGATGACAGCCTTGATATAGTTCAGCCTGCTTGGCTCAGACCTGGTGCATCATAGTCACTTCCTCTTTTCCCACATGGAGTACCTGGAGTCCACTGTGGCAGAAAGTTAGGTTAACAAGAGGTAGTGTAATATAATAGTACTGGACTGTACTAGGAGAAAACATACTTGGGTGGGCTATTAACTGTCTCAGGAAGGGGAATTCTTGTGTGATGGGCCTCCAAAATGCAGTTCAAGGGATTGAGAGATGGCTCAGTGGTTAAGAGAAATGGCTGCTCTTCCAGAGGTCTTGATTTCAATTCCCAGCAACCACATGGTGGCTTACAACTATATATAGTGGGTCTAATGCCCTCTTCTGGCATAAAGGCATACATGCACATAGAGCACTCATATACATAAAGTAATTCTTTTAAAGGGCAGTTCAATGCGTCACTTGCAGCAGTATAGCTACTGCCTTATGTGGGACCAGTACCTTCAGTTGCAGTGGCAGAGACTGGAGGCTGGGAACAGACTGATCATTAGCTGTACCACCTGCCCTCCACCTAGATCCACATCCAGCACTGAGAGCAGACTACCAACTGCAGTCGAGGCTATTGGCAGAATCAAACTGAACTAACTCCAGCACCACAGCAACACTCGTTGTGGAGTTAGAGACACCATATCACCACTGATGCAAACTTTGTACTATGTGTGGAGCTGAATTAAAATGTTGCCAGAAAAAGACATTAGCAATTGCCTCTGGCTGATAATATGTTTCTTAGGAACCTCACTGGGATGATTATAATGGTTTGTTTTGGGGGAGGCAGTTAAAAATTTGCCTAAATCAAACAACTGGTCCATTATTATCTAATTATTTTGCTGTATGATGAATTATTCCAAGAATAAAATTTTTATTCTGATCTATATTTGTTAGATGAAATCCAATAGAAAGTAATTATGGTGATTGAATAAGAATATGGCTTCAATGTAGAAAAACTCTGTAGAAGGGTCATTATATAGGAGATTACTTCTTCATTCAATTGTTTGTTATGTAATGTATTTCTTTGGCACTAAGTTGCCCACTCACACTTGCTCTTTCTTATCCATCTATAAGTCCATTAAAATACAATCTTAAAATTTGCTTTTGAGAATTTCATATATGAGGTTCTGTTTACATTATTTCTCACCCCCTCTTTCTCAGAATCATCTCGCAGGTACCTCACCTCTTCAAAATTCATGACTTCTTATTCTTTAATTATTATAATTAGGTATATGTGTGTTTATATAAATTTATAAAGACAACATGCTGAGTTCATTTAGTGTCACTCATGTGGGTCTGTATTTAGAGTTGACCACTTGGGACTGTTTAACCTGTTAGAGAGTTCATCCCAGGAGAAGTCTCATTTTCCCTCTCAGTCATTAACTGCCTGTAGCTCTTCATTTAGTGGTTGGGCATCATGGTATTCCTCCATCCACACTGGCATGTTAATTGGTAGACCACGTTCTTATAAAAAACATCATTTAGATCTATTCTTTAAGTGTCCACACACTAACTTCCTTTGTTCCCTCAGAAGGAAATCACTAGCCTGAACTTCACACATGATTTCAATGACTTTGTAGTTTATTTCTATTTTTACTTATCTCTAAATTATATGATTTTTATTTATAAATATACATATACATTACTTAATTTTCATGGGCTGTCATATCAATATGCTGTAGACAGAGTGACTTAATGTAAATTCATTTTCTCACCATTCCATAAGCTAGAAATTCAACATCAAAGGGAAAACAAAAGACTTTTATCCCTCTATTTCCATCTGATGGTTCAATCCTAATAACTCTTACTGACTCCAAACCACTTTCTTTCTGTTATATTTATCCTAGATTATGAGATGGGTATCCTGGTTTATCTTTTTAGAAAAATACTAATCTTATTGGATCAAGGGTGTATATTTAGCATTTCCTTTAATGTTAATTAATTTGTTATACACCTTATTCTCAAATAGAATTATACTTGCAGTTAGGGCCTCAACATTTAAATTTATATAGAGCAGGTTTTGGCATACAATGCTAAATTATGTGCATAAATATAAAAATTTATTTCCATATTTCTCCATACTGTTGAGGTTCTATTTTCCCTTCACCATTATCTTTCTTTTTATCAGTGATTTTGTTGTAGAATTGATATGGATTATTCCTATGTAAAGATATCAAACTAATTTGTTGTTGGACTTTTTTCTGTTCTTAATAACCAAGGTTGCTAATCTGTGTCTTCTTGTACATGTGCAAATATTAGTAGGTGTAAATCTGTTGCCACAATGTGTGACGCTTTGCTGGGCATATTTTCCTTTCCTTTGTTTTAAGGGTTTACAATTTTTATTTTTTAATTTCATTTTATTAAAAAAGCAAACCATATTTTTTATTTTACATACCAATCCCAGTTCCTACTCCCTTCCCTCCTCCCATCCCCTCTACCTTTCCCTACCCACTCCTCAGAAAGCGTAAGGCACATTTGCTGTGCATATTTTCAATGGTAAATAACACAACATTGTTTCTTTTTTAAAAGTAGCTAAGAGTCCCAACTAATGAAGACCAGAGTTTTCAAAGAGTGTATTCTGGAGCAAATTTCCAGTTTCTTGTTCATTGGAAGAACTTCACACATATTTCCACATGTCTGTCCCTATTATTATGATGACTGACCATCTTTAGATGTGGTAATACACCCATTTAGAATTATTATCCCCTAAATTATGTTGGAGTCTGTTTACCTTTACTGAGTGTGTATATGTGAGTGTATTTGTTACTAAATGTCATGTTGTAAACAGGACAAAACAATGGGAGATCTTGTTATGTTTACTGTTGCTATTTCTCTAGGGTGTACAGATGCTCATGTCTGCTTTAAGACTTCCTTTTCCTAAGAGAATAAACCACAATGAAGTAAATTTATCCTTTACATCTCTAATTTGTATCTGGGGATAGGGATTGTAATCCAGGTCCTCTACATTATTTTTAAAATTAGAACTTTATGGATTCCTCAGGAGATGTGGTCAATGTATATAATCATGTATCTATCATGTCTAATTCACAGTTCATTACTCTTCTGTTTGTGGCAATGGATGAGTGAATGCTTCAGATGCTCCACATGTTTCCTTGTATTGTGTGTCTTCTAGAGAGAAATGGAAGATCCTTCTCATGGTTTTTAGCTGAAGGTATCTGTCTGTGTTCATCATGTAAGTGGGCCTATCAGATAAGGAGCAGGATATACATTCATCTGTATGGAGTTTATTATATATCCATTTTGAAATAGAGCAGGAAAAACATCTTTGTTGGTCACATTTAACTTCAACACACAATTTCTGTCATGTTTTTGTCTAACCCCTCCCCACCAAATCTCTGTGCTTTTTGCCGCCACAGCTGATGTTCACATTCCAGCTACTATTGTTGGCTTGCTCCAATCTGCCTTCTCCCTGGCAGCCAGCCAGCCATTTCACACTTTCTGCCACTTTGTTACTATTCTTGATCAGGTGGAAACCTTGTATCATAGCAAATTAGACATTCCATCTTCCTGCTCCTTATACATCCTCCAACCTGTATGTTTCCATTATTGGCACTACCCGAAGTTTTCCTTGTTTCTCAGAGCCCCCAGTATTGTCCTTTCTAAACAGCCCTTCCTAGAGCCCTGTTTTTATTATCTTCCTTTGAGATTCTTCCATTAAATGCTATTCATAGATGTTATATCAGCTTCTTTATTACCTTGTGCCCTTGTGGCTTGACATTTTTCTCAAAACCATGGATGCATATTTCTCTAAACCCATTTCTGAATATGTCATATATAGTATATAAAATGACATAAGAATAATTTTGCTTATTGCAATATTGCTAACAATAACAAAATATTGGAAACAATCTACTTTTGAACTGATAGATATCTAGCATTTTCGTCATGATAAAGTAATTGCTACTAACACAGAAATATGTAAGAAATGAAATATAACCAATTTCTGGCAATATCACATCAGCTGAATATTTTAACAGAGTGAGAGGAATGATATATAGGTATTTTAAAGATTGTTTTGACCAAGTTGGGAGAATTTGATACATTAACTGTAGTTAAAGCCTGCAAAGTGTGAAGAAGCTAAGGGTGAGAGCCTCACCATTCACAGAGACAAACTGGCCGTTAAACATGTCTTCCCATAGAACTACCATTGAGCTCTCTCTCAGCTGTTGGGATATGGACTCCTGTTTTGTCACGATTATTTTCCTATTGTTTAGTAATTGTTCACATGGATAGGTAATGGTTAAAGGGGAAAAAGGAATGCCAGTTTAGCAATAGAGAAAACACATAGGAAATTTATAAAAAATAATCGTCTTTGGCTTAAAATCCTGGGTTAAGAGCAAAGCAGGTGACATTTCTTTTTTCTTTTCTTTTTTTTTGAAAGCCAGATTTCCAAAATTTATTAATTATAAACCAATAATAGGGATTCATATGTAAATATGGTATAGACTTATACTAATTGCAATGCTTTTGTGTATAAGAAATTTACATTAAATGTTCTCTGAATAGTATAATGCTTCTAGTTAAGGAGCACCATAAAACAATACAACAAGGAACTGACTACCAACTTAAGCATGTTGGATCATAACAGCTTAAGAACTTAAATGTTTTTATATTATTGTAATTGTTGTAAGAAAAATATGCAAATAAACTTCTCCTTGTTCTGAAGTCCGCACAAATAGCATTGAAAACAATTAAACACCTATTTGTTCCCAAGGATAGTAATAAATTGATTTAAAATAAGTGTTTCATTCAGACAATAGCAACTGCACAATCATTAAGCACAAAATATTTACAAACTTTAGTGATTAAAAGAAAAAGAAGCACATAGCCACATATTCATTCGTTCAGTTTTCTGTGTATGTGGAGTTAAGACACACCCCGATTGACATTCCAGTTGTGGAATGAGCCTGCCCAAAACTGTTGCCTGTGCTTTAAAC
Source organism: Bramus lutescens (assembly GCA_001685075.1). Classification (NCBI taxonomy): domain Eukaryota; kingdom Metazoa; phylum Chordata; class Mammalia; order Rodentia; family Cricetidae; genus Bramus; species Bramus lutescens. The sequence continues at coordinate 15,171 of LOEQ01016731.1, read as the reverse complement.
TCAGGTGACGTTTCTTTTGCTAGGAAAACCACGAGGAATTGCCTTGGCTGATCTAAGAAGAGGCGGTCCTAAGCGCTAAGTGCTCCCAGGTGTTGTGTGGGATGTTTTGGTTTGAGCTGAAGATGTTAATATGGAGTCAGGGTCATTCTATGAAGCCTAGGAAGAGTGAAGGCAGAGTGACCACGTGGATAGAGAAACAGCTCAGCTATGGGAAGAATGTATAGCTGCTTGTGAGCTGTTCTTGGTGCTATATGTTGTTGTCACATACTCATGCAAACCAAGGTTTTAGCCCTTTGCATATGCTGCTTTCAGTAAGTCTCCAGATCCTGGTATCTTACAGATTTAAAGAAGCTCCCTGGATTCCCCTATCTGAATTTAATTCATGGAAATAAAGTGCTAGACTAGTGCTTTCAAGAGATGTTGGAAAAATATAAAGAACTCAACAACCATCAAAATTTTGTTGACTTTTCTATTTGCTGGTCCCAATATACATATTAATTCCTTAATCTAAAACTGCCCTGGTGAAATCCAGATGCCTTGAGCTGCAGGTGGGTGTGACTTGATAATTGTTATAATGTTTCTTGTTTCTTTCTAAAAGACATTCTGTTGCTTTCTAGGTGGACAATTTACACCCTGCTTGAAACCATCAGTAGCCCATTTCTGTGACAAAATTCTTTATACTAAGGCAAAAACAGACAGAGTAAGTGGTTCAAACTAATGTTATTTTCTGTATTGACATTTCATAAAATGTTTCTACAGTATAATCTTTCTTTTCTATTTCTTACTACATTTACAAGAGAAGATGAGGATCATGAGGAGAGATAATGAGAGCACAGTGTCTGAGTTCATCCTCCTGGGACTTCCCATAAAGCCAGAAGATCAAGGCATGTACTCTGCCCTGTTCCTAGTCATCTACCTGACCACAGTGCTAGGGAATCTGCTCATCATCCTGCTCATCAGGCTGGACTCTCACCTCCACACCCCCATGTATTTCTTCCTCAGTCACTTGGCCTTCACAGACATCTCTTTCTCATCAGTCACAGCTCCAAAGATGCTCACGAATATGATGACACAGAGCCAGTCCATTGTAGTAATGAGGAGAGCGGGCCCTGCTTTTCGTCCTGCCCGGCTCCCGCACCGCTAGCTTATACCCCNATTAACCAATGAAAGTAACACATAGACAGATGACCCTCCTACATCAGTCCATCTCATATGCTGGGTGTGTTTCCCAGGTGTATTTTTTTCTGTCTTTTGCAGATCTTGACAGTTTCCTTCTGACCTCCATGGCCTACGACAGGTACGTGGCCATTTGTCACCCTCTGCACTACACCACCATTATGAGTCAGAACCTCTGTGTCCTGCTAGTGATAGTGTCCTGGATCTTGTCCTTTGCCAATTCCCTTGTTCACACCCTCCTCTTGGCTCGTTTGTCACACTTTAGAGACAATACTATTCCACACTACTTCTGTGATCTCTCTGCATTACTAAAGCTGTCCAGCTCAGACACCACCATCAATAAACTGGTCATCCTTCCTTTGGGTACACTGGTAATTACTCTGCCATTCATATGCATCCTGGTCTCTTACGGCCGCATTGGAGCCACCATCTTGAGTACCCCTTCAGTCAAGGGAATCTACAAAGCCTTGTCCACTTGTGGTTCTCACCTCTCTGTGGTTTTTCTGTACTATGGAGCCATTATTGGACTGTACCTAGTCCCTTCAACTGATAACACTAATGACAAGGATGTCATTGTGGCTGTGATGTACACTGTGGTCACGCCCATGCTGAATCCTTTTATCTACAGTCTGAGGAATCGGGATATGAAAGAAGCCATGAGCAACATCCTCAGCAGGAGAATCTGTTTACAGTGATGGGTGTGGTCTTCCCTGGTAGCATCCCTATTCCGCTCTCCACTTCTCCCATTCATCCTCTGTTCTCTGTCTTAGTGAATCCACATTTCTCCTTCTTCACTCACTTCTTGTGTTTCTTCTGTATTTGACTACCTTGTTGACATTGAGTGTCTTGAGAAGGTTTCTCCCAAATCTCCTACATATTTTTCCTTCTATTATAAACATTTTAATTGTTTATATACTCATCATCAAGTCTTTTTTATAAGCGAGGTTTGTAGTTTTCATAGCAAAGATCTTTTTCATTTCTGAAGATGAAAGAAATATTTCTTCCACTAGATTCATCATTCTATTTTATGTTTTTTATTACAATATACTCTGATTTTTTTGGTCACTAACCCTAATTAGGAATTTCACTTAACATTTGTTTATTTACTTTTATATTTGTGTATGGGTGTTTTTCTTGCATGTATGTCTGTGCACCATGTTTGTGCCTAGTGCCTGCAAGGTCAGGAAATGGTATCAGGTCCCCTGAGACTAGATTTACAGAAGGCTGTGAGGCACCACATGAGTGAGGGAAATCAATTCTGAGTCCTCTGAATGTGTGAAAGTATAGCTACTGCTCTTGACTGATGAGCTATGTTTTCTGCCCCTTATTTTTAGTCTTTGTAGTTGGCATTCAAAAGTCACAAAGAGTTATGGGGTAAGATGTGATGTATTCATACCTGTAAATAGTGCACAATATTCAAATCAAGAAGCTATAGTAATTTTCTCAGCTATTTACCATATCTCAGTATGAAATTATTTCACATACTTTAGTCTAGCCTTTGAGGTAATACATATTATTTATAGTCACTGTACATTGAAAGATACAAAACACTTATTTTTTACCTACCCATAATTTAGTACCCACTGACCAACCTATGCCCATCTTTTCCTTTCTCATTTTAATTGCAATCTTTTCCATTTACCTCAGTTTTTTATTATTTGTATTAGTGTGGTGGTAATCAGGTGTTTAATTCACTGTGTTTTCTGTCAAGTGTTTAAACCTGGTCACTAGCTGGGTGAAGCAGTTCCCTGTAAAATGTGTGAAAGAGAGCACAGTTATAGACAAGCTTTGCATGGAGGCTGAAGGTCCTGGGTTGGGGGAGTGTGTTGAGGCATCACACAGAGAGCTGAGACTTAGACCCTACCTTCCAAGTGGTGCTTTGAGTACGAACAGTTATTCCATCATAACAAAGAGGCTCTGCTGTTTTGAGTGGGTGATGAAGAATGGCTAGGTAGACATTGCAATGCCTCAAAATCTTAAATTGAAGTTCAATCAGGTCTACAAAATGGTTTAATACAAATATTGTATTATAAAAGGAAAAAAGACAATTCCTTGCTCAACTATTAAAATATCACATTCTGTGGAGTGATTTTGCCTTTGTTCTTTGAAACCAAGCCTTGGCTGAAGCAGAAAGACTTAATTTAGTGGATAGCAGTTGACTGGTATGACAGGTATTTCTGTAAGGTAAGATAGGAGAGTGTTATTTATTTTTATATTAAAAATTTTCACCTCCTCCCCTCCTTCCATTTCCCTCTCCCTCCCCCTTCCTCTCCAGTCCAAAGAGCAGTCAGGGTTCCCTGCCCTGTGGGAAGTCTAAGGTCCTCCCCCCTCCATTCAGATCTAGGAAGGTGAGCATCTGAACACACTAGGCACCCACAAAGCCAGTATATGCAGTAGAATAAAAATCCAGTGCCATTGTCCTTGGCATCTTAGTTAGTCCTCATTGTCAGCCACATTCAGAGAGTCTGGTTTGATCACATGCTCGTTCACTCCCAGTCCAGCTGGCCTTGGTGAGTGCCCATTAGATCAGACCCACTCTC
>LOEQ01016729.1:5167-17845 GCA_001685075.1 Bramus lutescens | reverse complement strand
ATATATATTTATGTTATGTGTGGTTCCAAAACTTGTTGTTTATTTTGAACTACAGGGAAGGGGGTTATTAAAGTTTTTCCAATGTAATTTTAAGAGAAAATATTTATAAAACTCTGATAGCCATAAGATTTCTTGAATGGGAGAATTTGATAAAGATAGATGTATTGTGCTGGTTCTACTGTCTGAGTGTTGTGTCTATTGAGAGTCCTTTTCTAAGTAGCATGAATCCTTAAGCTACAAGCTTAGTTATTCACTGTGAGTCAAAATAGAGGGAGTTTCATAATTCCATTTTTTAAAAAAAACACAGGCATATCAGTGACTAAGTTACAAAGGGATCTCTGCGCATGTAGCTATGTTGAGTCATCCTCATTCACAATGTGATGTGTGATGCAATTGAGCCTGAGTCACCTATGGTCCTATAAGTAATCACAGAAACCTCACTGGTTCACTAAGATAGAACTTTTTTTTCTTTTGTCTGACACTGTATTTGAAGCAAAAAAAACATCCCAACAAAAAGTCCCACAATGATGCAAATCCTGTTTTGGAAGGAATTACCAAATTTGTGTTTGCTCACTTGCATGGACAAGGTTGTTCCAGCACAATCTGTGGCTCTTGCAAACAACACTTATACCTGGAACAACTCTCAGATTGTTCTATTATCAGCAGTTGTGGCCACAGGACAGCTTCCATTGATTGCTTGTCCATACAGCCTAATGATAGCCCTACTCAAGGGAGTTACCTTGAGTGAATCTGATTTCTGAATGGAGAAGTTAATGACTCTCAGTTGGAAAGGAGCCTGAAGATACTTATCAACATCTTGATAGTGTTGTTATCTTTGCAGATCAGTCTAGGAACATTAGCTAACATGCTGCTTTATCCCTCAGGTATCTGTGCACCTAAATTGATAGTCAATAGCTTGTGTAAATTCCACAAATGCCCAGTATTCCTGGTGACAGTCAAACTACACCATGTGTAGCTCCGAAATGTACACATAGGGAAGTACCGTTTAGGGGCTCAATATTGATTAAATCGCATTTGTGGATTTATACTGAGAACCTTTGAGAGGATTAGAAATCACAAGGATGCTTGGCAAACATCTATTTTCCTTCCCTATTCTGGAATTGCATGTTATTGAAATTGTTCCACCTTAGAATAAGTCATTTTCTTAAAGTTTATTTTAAACAATTCCAACATATTAATGGGAAATAATTACTGAAGTTTAAGAATGAGGATTTATTTTTTGTTTGAATTCTAAGTAGTGAAAAAATAAACAAACTACCTTATATTGTTTTCCATTTAAAGTTGATTTTACTCTCCTAATAAACAGAAGTAATGACATAGTGAATGCATCGGCTATAAGGGAAAAAAAGAAAAAAAGAAAGAGTGCTGTCTATATAAATAATCACATATAAAAGGAAGGCATAGCAATTGTACATTGCAAAGTACCCTGGCTTGTTAGGCAGTTATAAATGAATAAAAGAGCTTGTAAAACCGTTTTCAGCCCACAAAAGAATGTACATTTTATTTAATATTTTATCCATAATTTTTAGATCACCTGAAGGAAGATTCTTTCTTCATTTATGGAATGATCTGTAATAAAATTAAACCTTTTAAACACTGAAGAAATGAAAATTTCCTGAATTAGCTAAGTATTCACCAAGATGCAATCTCATAAAAATAAAAATTTTCCATGACTTCAAATCTGATATTTTTGAAAACCAATAAATCTACAAATTAGCCTTGAATGATACAATTTTCTAAAATATGCAAACTGACAAATGTGTATTTTATCTGTCAGTCTACTGGGAGCACATCTGAGACCTCTATAGACAAGATATATATGTCTCATTATCATCATTTCTCATGGCACATTTTCCCAGCATGATATGTTGAATAGATTTGCCAAGCAGCAGAATTTATTACATAGAACTAAATTTGTCATTGTTTTTCTACTTTGCTGTCAAATATTTCCTACACAATGCAATGTTGGAATGGGACTTCTTCCATTTTCTTTTGAGTATATCTTGATCTACTGTGACTAAAACCTAATATGTGTTAAATTCTCTGTGGTTTTGGATAGAGATTGAGGCTGAGTACTTCTGGATGAAGGTAGTATCAAGCTGCTTTATGTAACCCATGCATTCTCTTGTAAGGAATGATGTTCATAGTGCAGAGGGGCAAGAAGAAACTATTCCCCCTATTCCCCCTATTGGTGCAGGAGAATTGTTTGTGTTCTGTCAATCATGTTTTAAATAAATGCTGATTGGCCAAGCAGGAAGTATAGGTAGGTCAACCAGACAGGAAGTAGAGGCAGGGCGATGAGAACAGGATTATTCTGGGAAGAAGAAAGCCCATTCCTCCCAAGTCCTGCCTGGACCACCAAAGAAGCAGGATGTAATCTGCCTCGCTGAGAAAGGTACTGAGCCATGTGGCTAACATATATAAGAACAATGGGTTAATATAAGCTACAAGAGCTAATAAGTAGCCTGAGCTAATGGGCCAATCAGTTTATAATTAATGCTGACTCTCTGTGTCATTTTCTTTGGGGGCTTATGGGCTGTGGGACCTGGTGGGAGGACAGAAACCCCCACAAGCAGCCCCTCATGCTACACCCATCAAGCACTTTTCTGAGGTAACATTCACAAGGGGAGGGAAATTCATGACTTACTCAGGTGTCAACTTTAATACCATTATATTTTCCATAGTGTCAATACCTGGATTTTAGAGAGAACATATTGAAACCATGACAACTTTAATTGGGGAATATTATTTACAGCTGTGTGACTTTTTTTTACATTACATTTGTTTAACTCGGAGATGCTGTAATTTTTGCCTGTCTGAAACACCTCATAGTCCTAATAGAGAGCTTAATGGCCAATAATGAGGCCATAGCAAGTGTTGCCATACAAAACAGTTCCACAATAGCCTGGAATGGAGTATAACAAAAGTTTGTTTATCTGGGAATATATTTGCAGAATGAGTAGTGATCTGCTGTCCTTTGTGTGCACTGGGAACTGGTACTGAATCCAGCATCCAAGAAGACTGCAAATGCATTTCATCTGAATTTATAGTATATAAGACCACAGCCAAGGGTGGGTATCTTACAGGTTGTTGGATGAAGGAGTTCCCATAACACCTCCCCCTTTTGTTTAAATAAGAGCATTCTAAGCCTAATACAAACTATGTATAGTAGGAACAAGTATCAAGTATTGTACAGGGAAAAGAAGAGACAAAAAACACAGAAAAACTAGAATTACACCCAGCATGAACAACATCAAACAAGAAATGTGTGCTAAATGTTTCAATAGTTATCCAATCTAAAGGAGTATAAGTTTTATATTAAAAATGGCTTGGCTAAGTCATGAGAGGAAAGTAACTATGATTATATAGTATTACATCCCATCAAAGACCTAAAAAGGGAAGTAATATTACTTGATAAAACAGAAAGTGCAATCAAGCAACTTCTAAAGGGTGCAAGAAATGACAGAGACAATCTATTACCTGTGTAATCAACCAAAATTCCATTTGCAATATTGGGGCAACCAACTTTGACTAAGGAATAATATTTTGGGACCCTAATCCATGTCTGGAAACTTCAAAGATTACTGCAGAAATTTTATTGTTCATTGTGGAAAACTTAAACATTATTCACATAGACATATATTAAATGAAAGGTACCATAGAGACAAAAATAGCTACAAGGAGAAGTAAAAAATTTGAAAGCAGAAATTTAATAATAGTAGTCCCTAAACTTTATCTTCCTTTTATTCCATAACAGGTGGCTCCTGACATGAGACAGAAACTCTGATTTTTTTTCTTTAACAACATGCTTGGATTTAGAGAAGGATAGCCACTGTTCAACTCCAAAACCAGTTTTGAATTTTAATTTTAATTAATGCTGACTACTATTAGATATATGATAGATAGATAGATAGATAGATAGATAGATAGATAGATAGATAGATATTGATGCCTTATTCTGCAGAGGATATTACTATTGTAAGTCAGATTTCTCTTTGCTTAGTGATTCCTTCTGGATATGTCTTTTCTTCATAAACATCTAGATATCCAAGTTCTTTTTACTTTTTGAAGATTGGTATTTTCCTATAAAGACAAGAAATTGAGTCTTTATTAATTTTTATGGTATCCATAGCTTTTCTTCTCCTGTGGAAATAAGAGAAAACCCTCTTTCCAAATGTAGCACATCTCTTGGTTTCCATTTCGAGGTCAAAAATATCCTTGAAATACACCAGCTGATTTAGTTCAGAAGTTTTTTCTTTTTTATTTATTTTATTTTTTACAGAAGTTTTTTTCTATTATCCAATATCATTATAATGCAGTTGTTCCTTTCTCATTAGCATTGAGAGAATTCAAGGTTAATAAAGCATTTTTTGTTATAGGTTTGGGGTATTTTTATTCATTTCTGTTTGTTTAACATATCCTTTATAGTTTAATTTAATCTTTCTATAACGGCCTGACCTGTAGGATTGTATGGTGTACCTGTAATATGCTTTATATTATAATAAACAAAAAAACTGTTTTATTTTCTTATAGATATATGCTGGACCATGGTCTGATTTTATTTGTGCAGGTCTACCCATGATGGTCATAACTTCTAGTAAATGCATGATTACCAAATCAGCCTTTTCTAAACTCAAAGCAGTGCCCATTGAAAATCTGAATAGGTGTCATTAATGTTGTGTACATATTCTAATTTTCCAAATTCTACTCATTCATCTGCCATATTTCATTCATCTGAGTATCCTTTAGGTTACTTCCTGCAGGTAGTGGTGTTGATTCTATAAAGAACAAGTAGGACATCTCCTTATAATCTTCTTAGCTTGTAGCTATTCAAAAGAAAAGTCCTTTTAAAAAACTTTTCTATTTCCATGACATCGATTCATGAAAGTATGAGGCCTTAAGTACATTTCCAATCAATAATCAATCAATTTCTGCATTACCTTGTGCTTCAGGACCTGGCAGACCTGTATGGGATCAAATGTGTGTTATGTATATGGGACAAAACCTATTCCTGATTATATCTTGAACCTGAATAAATAATGAAGTCAGTTCTGTATCATCTGGTATAAATTCAACAGTTTGATATGTAAGGGAACTCTTTCTGCATATTGTAAACAAGGAACTGTATTGAAAGGTTTTTTTAAAATCACTTAGTACCATGAGAACAGCATAAAATTCTGACTTTTGGACAGAATTATAAGGGCTTTCTTGAACTTTAACTAAATCTTCTCATTTGTAACCTGTTTTCCTGATTTATTTCATCAATATAGAATGCATAGGCTCCAGTTATTGATATGTCACATAAAATGTGAGGAAGGATCCAAGTAGCTCTCTTTATAAATTTAACTCTATTGCTTTGGAGGTAGTTGTTATTAATCTCTCCCAAAAATATTAGTAGAAGCTCTTTGCCAGAGTTCGTTGTCTTCCTATAATTTGTTAATTCCATCATTAGTTGAAAGTACTATAATCTTTGCTTGGTCTATTTCTGCTAATTGACAAAGTCTCAATTTTTCTTTTATAATCGATTCAGAAACCTTTTCTAAATGTGATTTTAATTTTTAGCTAAGATGATGTGGTAAAAGGTTCCATTCTAAAACAATATCTTTATTTTGCATTAAAATTCCTATAGGGGAATATTTGGATGCAGTGCAGTTAAGATTCAGATCCACATGATCCACATGTGCTCTCCTGTAATTTCCCTTTAATGAAAATCAATTCTTTATCTGCTTCATCTGTTAATTCCCCAGAACTATTTAAGTCTTTGTCACAATTCAAAGGTTTTTTTAATGAATTAATAGATCATATGTTATCCCAGAACTGGACTATATATTTAAAATACCTCTTAGCAATCTTTGAAAGTCATAAAGAGTCCACAATCGATCTGTCTTAATTTGTGCTTTTTGTGTTCTAATTTTCTATAAACCTATTTTATAGATAAGTAATAGAATCTCCTCTGCAGTTTTTCAGGAGAAATTTGTAATCCCCAACTAGGTAAAACTTTTCTTACTTCTTGAGACATTTTTCTAAAGTGTCTACATTTGAATCAGATAGTATAATATCTATGTAATGGTAAAATGCAAAATTAGAGAATTGCTTATATATTATTTCCAATGGATGACATAAAATATTAAAACAGAGTGTGGCTATTTAACATTCCTTGTGTGAGGACCTCCATTGATGTCTCTTAGTATGCTGACAATTATAGGTAGACAGGGTGAAGACATTTTTTTAATTTATTAGGTTTTTTAAAAAATACCAATCCAAATTCACACTCCTTCCCCTCCTACCATTCCCTCCACATACCCTCCCAACCCCATCTAATCCTAAAAGAGGGTAAGGCACTTTGCTTCATGGAAGGTCCAAGCCTTCCCTACTACATCTAGGCTGAGCAAGTTATACATCCAAAGAGAATAGGATTCCAAAAAGCTAGTGCAAGCAGTAGAGATAAATCCCAGTGCCACTGCCAGTGGCCCCTCAGTCTACCCCAGCCATACAACTGTCAACCACATTCAGAGGGATTAGTTTGGCTCTATGCTTGTTCTTTCCCAGTCTATCTGGAATTGGTGAGCTCCCATTAGCTCAGGTAAACTGCTTCAGTGGATGAAACCTTCATGGTCTTGACCACTTTGCTCATATTGTTATTCCTTTCACTCTTCAACAGGACCTGGGAGCTCAGTGCAGTGGTCTGATGTGGGTCTCTGCCTCTGTTTGTGAAGGCAAATTTTATCTGCCTTTTTCTTATAAAGATATAGTGAAGAAACAATCTTTTAAATCAATAACTATAAGAGCCCATCCTTTAGGCAACAGGGAAGGAAAAGGAATTCCAGATTATAAAGGGCTCATAAATTGAATCATTTTATTAACAGCTCTTAGATCTGTCACCATTCTCTATTTTCAAGATTTCTTTTTTAACAACAAATACAGGAGAATTCCAGGGGCTGGTTGATTTTTTCAATATGGTGAGCATCTATCTGCTCCTGTGCCAGCTGTTCTAAAGCTTGCCGTTTTTCTTCTGTTAAAGGTCATTTTTAAGCCATATAGGTTTCTTGGTCAACAATTTTAAAGGTAGGATTGTTGGTACCTCTTAAAGTTTGCTAGTTGTTTTGTGTAGAATCTGAATTGTTGTTAACTTTTTTTATAGTACCTTATAATAACCTTTACAGAAATGTGAATTGTTTTATATTCTGTTTCTGAGACTGTAGGATTGTTAATCTGGGTCTTCCATTGCTGCGACAGATTATGACCCCATAGATTCACTGCTATATTAGCCCATATGGCCTCAGCCTTCTTCCTAGTCTTTCTGGCCCTATACATTCAACCCATCCCATACTTTGTTTTACTTTAGATGGGATTCCAATTCATAGAAATTCAACATCTGCCTTCTGAAGAGGAGAATTATGATACCAAAATTCTGAGGTAATTATAGTCACATCTGAAGCCCATGCATAGGAATTCTTAAAGTATATTGGTATTTATTCATACTCTCAGTTTTGGTGTTTGATCATTTGTAGAAGTCTGACAAAATATGCATTTACTATTGTCTATTGGAATTTTTGATTCATCCTTCATGCTTATTTCTTCATCAAGAGCAGTATGATTTTTTAGAACAGGCACTAGATTTCTTTTTAATTTTCCTAAGGAGCCATGTCCTTCAGAGTGAATGGGGAATGCCTGGACCACAGTTTACCTGAGGGCCTGTGAGAGGCCCCAAAGGACTTTCCCAGCGGTAATGTATTGCCTTGTTTGTTACTGTTGATCTACATTTATTGGTCCAGTGTTGGCCTTTGTTGCATCTTCTACTTAATACAGAAGATTAAGACCTTGTATTTTTGTCATTTCTAAGGAAACCACTGTTTTGTAGAATGCCTTGTCTGTAATTCCTTCTTAGATATCCTATCATTTAATTTAATTCAACATTTAATTGTCTTACTACAATTAAAACATTTGGTATTTCGATGTCTCTTCATACCTTTGGAAATAGCTTACCCTACCCAAGCCTCAGATTATAGCCAAATGACTCAACATTGACAGTGTGCAGGATCCAATCATTCATTGGTGCTGATCTGACCTTTAAAGGTCTAAGTATCTTTTTGCATTCTATGTTGACATTTTCAAAAGCCAGAGTTTCAATATGTACTTATCAAACTTCTGGATCTGCTAGTCCTATTTGTACAGCTTTAGCTAATCATTGTAAAACATTACAAAAGAATTTTCTTGGGCTTTGTATGACATGGTATATGATTCAATTATTTTTCTTGGATCTTGTCCTGTCCCAAGCATTCAAGGCTGCTGTATGACATAGGGGAAGGGAGCTGTATGGCAAAGGAAGAAGATTTGTTCACTGTAAACAAATTGACTCTGTGCATCAGTATTATGGCCCTTTCCAAGAATTTGATTTTGGGAAGCCTCAAATCCTTTGACTCTATCTTGCTGTTCTAGGGCTTTAGTCTCCTCTCTCCAATAGCCCTTCCACTGTAAATGTGGCCCATCTTCTAGCATTGCTGAGACTAATTGAAGCATTGTTGACCATCTACCTAACAAATACTGAACATATGCCATGAGGTACTCTTGCTTTCTTAATTTCTTTTAGATCTTTTATGCCTATAGGTTTCCATTTACATTCTTTGTATTCATTTGGGTATTGAGTATTTGCTGACTTTTCAGAGGTAATAACAGGATAAGTATCTAAAAATCTTGATAAGTCATCTGATTTTGAGAGGCACTGGTGATGCTAAATCCTTTGCCTGTACTTCCTCTTCTTGCTATCAGTTCTTACAAGTTCCTCAATTGATTCAAATCTTTTTATCACTGTCTTTTGTAAAGCTTGAATCTCTTAACCTGTGAATAATTATAATTATTTCATCAAATCAATTAATTTCTAGTTCTCATTCTGCACATGTGATTCCAAGGTTTTAAATTTTCCCATTAATGAAATCTTTTCATCTGTAGATATTTTTTGCATGGCATGTAAATTGCCTTCCTGGAGGAATGTTCTGTCTACTAGCTTATCATAACTTTGTATCAGATCGTGATTGTCAATTTCAATAGTATGAATCCTTTTAGATATCTCTCATTACCCTTTTGTAAGGTTTCATAACCCAATGACATAAATTGAAATTTGCCTGTCAAATTAAGGTTATCATTTTCAAAAGTATGAATCCTTTCAGCTAAAGCTGTATCCTTCCTAAAAGTTTTTCATTCTTGACTCTGTTATCAAAACATTTCATTAAGAATATAATATAAAGAACAAAGTTAATAACTACCATGATCACAAAAATACATCTAAAAAGTAGCTATATAGCTCTTGCAGAATTCCATCCATAGTAGAAACAAAAAAATTCTTAAATTCATGGTTGGTGATATTGTCTGTAATTATTTGGGGGTTGGTTTACAATTTTCAAATATATTTATTTATTAATCGAATTAACTTACTTTCATAAAATTGTTTTAGGTGTAACAATCTTTATTGGCCAACAGGTGTTGTAGTTGCAGCAGTATTGCAGGTCCTAAATCAGTGCCTGAGTTACCTGAGATTTAATTACTAACAAATTTAGTTAATCATTTAAGAACAGCAATCCATATATGGAGAAGGTTCAAGTTGGGCAGAATATAAATGTGCCCAGAGCTTGCAGGCAATCATGAACTGTGAGGTTACTGGCTGGATCTCAGGCCAGGCATTCACAGACCCTAACTGGGAACACAAGTCAAAGCAGTCCCTGCTCCCAGAGTAAGAGCTCAGCCTGATCAGACCAGGCCTGGCAAATGCCAGAGAAGCCACAGACTTTCCTCAAAAAGCTGTGGGTGGCAGTAAGTCAGATGCGTTGGAGGCAGGACCAAGACATGGAGGCACCAGCAGTGGGAAATTGCCAAGTTGCTGGGCAGCTGTGTGGGAGAAGGCAGCAGACAGTGGTCTGGATAGAACCTGGCAATTGCATGTATGCTGGCTATGTGGACACCAATTTGTTGGCATACAAAAGAGCTCTACAATAGCCCAGAATCGAGTATAACAAAGGTTTATTTATCTGAGGATAAACTCACAGAAAGTGTAGCTATCTGCAGGTATCTTCATGTGCTGGGAACTGGAACTGAATCCAGCAGCTAAGAGGCCTCTGTACACTTTTCATCTGCATTTATGGTACATTTATATATGAGACCACACCTAAAGTGGGCTTGTATTATAAAGGAGAAATCTGGGAGAAAGGAGAACAAGGAGCAATGAGAGAACCAGGAGAGAATGACAAAGGGGCCAACCACCCAGGCAGCCACAAAGTAAGAAGGAAAGTAAGACTCCAGAAGTAAAAGATAAATGCCTAGAGGAAAAAGATAGTTGGGATTATTTAAGATTAAAAAAAGAAGCTGGCAGGAAACTAATTCCACAAATTTCTTTCATTCATTCTTTCTCCCTATAACTAACACTTATAAAGTGTTATTTTATATAAGAAGATAACATAAATTTTATAAAATAAAATAAAATAAAAAGTGTTATTTTATATAATGACACTTATAAAAGCATAAAGCAAATCACTAATTATGTCTCTGTTTTAAAAAGAATAAAAAAAGGCCCATTGTGCAATTTTCTAATATCTATACCTACTTTAAAAATCAAGTTTTATATGTCTTGTATACTGTAAATCAAAATGTTAACCACAGGACATAGATGTTAAGGTTAAGTTAAAAGTCTTAAACTTAAGATCTCAAAAGCAAGTTGCTTAGATCAATAAATATTAATGTTTTCTATTTAAAAATTGCTGTGAAATAGGTTTTAGAGATGCATTTATTTTCATTTACATGTCTTATCAATGAGTGAGTTCTGTCAACAAAGCTCATAGCTTTAAATAATTTTGTGCAGCTAATTTCTAAGACCCTTGAACAACACAGGTAGAGATAAAAGGCTTAGTTTCATCTCCTTGAAGTATCTGTATAATTGATTCCTTGGCTCCTGTCTGTTCTTTAGAGAGATATATACAATAAGACAAAACTTTTACAATACAAATACCAATAATCTTATTTAAGCCTCTCTGAAGAAACAGTGATGTAGGAGAGTCATCTGTCTATGTGTTACTTTCATTGGTTAATAAANTGAGAGTTAGCCAAAAAGAGGCTAGATATAATGGGCCAGGCAGTGCTTAAATAATGAATACAATTTATGTGTTGTTATTTTGGGGTATAAGCTAGCCATGTGGGAGCCAGGCAGGATGAAAGCAGGCTCGCTCCCCTACCACTACAAAACAGTCTAATCATTATTTTATATTTTTCTGGTGCTTTTATTTTCCTTCATTTGTCATCTTAAGTATATAATTTTTGAAGAGTACAGATGTTGCCGCATGGTGACAGTCTTTTCTTACAAATGTTTTGCTCTCTGAGAGTCTCTTGACTAATGATCTCTGTACAGTATACTAATATTTTAAAAATCACTGAATTAAAATCTTTTTACTTTCTCTTTTACCTAATTTGGATTAGCAATAGATAGTAAGCATTATAGAAACACATGTGTAAGCTCAATTATTGTTTTGCATTAGTGAATATATTATTTATTTTACCCCTTACCAACCTTTGTTTCGTGCTATCTTTAAATCTGAAATTTCTCTTCTAGAGCAGGTTTGTAGCTCAGTGGTACAGATCCCTGCAGGGTTCAAGTTGTAAGTTCAAGTTGTAGTAACCTCCAAACACAACAATACTCATTCCATAAAGTGGCTAGTTCCGATATCTAAGTTAATTATTTATGCTAAAGCTCATTGTGCTTTTGGTCAGAATGTGTGTGTGTGTGTGTGTGTGTGTGTGTGTTTGACTGAGAAAGAGATGAGAGATGTAGAAAGGAACTTCATCCTTTCATACAAAATTCATAACTAGTAGAGGAGACCTAGATTCCAGGCATTTGGTATTGGTACTATAGTTCAATGTCTATTACTATGAAAATTCTCTTCATTTTCAAACCAATGTACTTTTTATACACCTATTTTTACTGTGCATCCTATATTCTTATCCAAATTAATGCACAGTATTAGTATAAATAGATTAATAGATACAGACATAGGTATAGATGCATGCATAGATGAGTGGATATGTATCACTTCTCAAGCTACTCATACCTTAAGAGAATGTTAAGTAAAGGAAAGAACTACTAATTAGGTTCTCAGTTAATGTTATGTAGCAAGAAGTTTGGATGTGTAGTTCTCAGCAGGGTGGCTATAGGTAACATACAGAATATTTCAAGTAGCCAGAAGAAAGGATTTAGATTGTTTTCATGTCAACAAATTCTGAGAAGAAAATAAGTTCAATCTCATCTAATGTTGCAGAACTTCTATATTAAAGCATTATGTGGTACTTCATTCATAAGTGTGAAGTAGATGTTTTCAAATTTTTAAATAAAAATTTAAAATATTTAAAAATAAAATAGCAAAAAGACAATGAAGCATTAACATAGGACCAGCATTGGTGTAGGGGGTTCATCTGTCCATGTGTTACTTTGGTTAATAAAGAAACTGCCTTGGCCTTTTGATAGGCCAGTCCTTAGGTGGATGTAGTAGACAAAACAGAATTCTGGGAGAAGGAAAGCAGAAGCTCTGGCCCAAGATGGATGTAGGTTAGAATATTCCCGGTAAGCCACCACCTCGTGGTGCTACACATATTAATAGAAATGGGTTAATCAAGATTAGA